>JAKSZT010054305.1:958108-1066739 GCA_026826555.1 Tolypeutes matacus
ACCTACCTCACCTACCTCACCTACCTCACCTACCTCACCTACCTCACTCTCACATCCTCCCATTCCCCACCTAAGTCAGCACCACCCTGGGAAACTCTTCCCTGAAGCCCGAGGCTAGCACAGGTTTCCTCATCTCACCTGTGCTTACCTCTATCTTAACACATATCACACCATACATAAATATCTGCTTACTTGTACATCTCCCCAGCAGACTCTCAGCCCCTTGACTCTCAATTCCCGGTGACTAGCTCCACATCAGCACATAACAAGGGCTTAGCTCCTACATGCATGAGTGGACATTGAGTCAGCAGGCAGAGGAAGAGCAAGCCTAGAATTGCCCAGGGACAAGAGGGCAGAAGGCACAGACAGTTGACTGTAGCTTCTTTAGCACAAAAACAAGGCTGGAAAGGACCTAGGAAAAGAACTTTGGGACCATCTCCTACCACCAAGGACAAGGTCATATTATTCTGCCTTCTTGCACTTTTGGTGGTGTGGTAGAAGGGGATGCATGAAAAAGGGTGACCCAGGGGTGGATGGAAGAGAAGGGAGCTCCTGGGAGGTGCGATATGGAGTTCCCTTCCCCACCCCCCACCCCCACTGCTCCACACGTTATAGTCCCGATGGCTTGGCTGGGATAGGAAGACTCTGCTAACTGACGCTGGGTGGCTGGTGTCTCCTGCCCACCCCCCTATGCTCAGACCCTGGAAAGAATCTCCCTGCACAGGCATGGCCTCCGGGCTTTGGAGGCCAGGAGCACCTCCAAGATTGGAAGAGGACCCATGGGGCTTTCAAGAAAGTCATCAACGACCTCCAATTGGTCACACCCTATAGACCCTTTGGGCCTTATTTTATGTAACCACCAGGTGGAATGTGACACTGAGACCCTCTCTGCTTTAAATACTCTCCTCTCTTCAACTCCAAAATACTAGACTCACTGGGTTCTTCAAATTCATTTATTTAACATACAGTCATTGTTCTAAGAACTGTGGATACAAAGATGAAAGGAAGTCTATAAAATCACTTTACTCACAGTTTAGTGAAAAAGAAAGTCATGTCAATAGAAAAAATAAAAGTAATGCAGGGGGGAAGCGGCTGTGGCTCAATTGGTTGGGCTCCTGTTTACCATATGGGAGGCCCCGGGTTCGTTTCCCGGGGCCTCCTGGTGAAGGCAAGCTGGCCCCCATGGTGCGGTGAACCAACGCAGCACGATGACTCAACAAAGGGAGACAAGCAGACACAGAAAAACACGAAAAAGCAAATGGACACAGCAAGCACAAGCAGCAAGGGGGGGATAAGTAAATAAATAAAAATAAATCTTAAAAAAAAAAAAAAGTAATGCAGGGAAGCAGATGTGGCTCAAGCAGTTGGGCGCCACCTATCACATGGGAGGTCCCAGGTTCAGTTCCTGGTGCCTCCTAAAGAAGACAAGCAAGACAGCGAACTGACATGAGGGGCTGAAACAATGGGCTGGTGTGGCAAGCTTACAAAATGAGCTGACACAATGAGATGTCGCAACGAGGAGATACAATGAGGAAACACAATGAGAGACACAACAAGCAGGGGATGGAGATGGCTCAAGCAATTGGGTGCCTCCCTCCCACATGGGAGGTCCCAGGTTCAGTTCCCGGTGCCTCCGAAAAAGAAGACAAGCACACCACAAACAGACACAGACAGCAGACAGCGAGTGCAAACAATGAGGGGGGAAGAAAATAAATAAGCCAATTAATTAATTAATCTTTTTTTTTTTTTAATGATGCAAGTGGTTTAGCCTCGGGACTGGCTGCCAGTGGGGTGTGGGGCAAGTTTCTGGTTTGAATCCTGCTTCTGCTGCTCACTAGCTGTGTGACCTTAGTAAAATATCAACCAGCTAAAAAGAGTTCTTCTTTATAATTTATTTTCTTGAAAATGGTTTTTGTGCACAGAAAAAATTATTTGTAGACATTACTGCTTTTAAGAATTGATATTCAATTTATTAAAGAAACAATTTAAAAATCTAGGTCAGCCATAAACTGAGTTCAGTTTACAAATTATGTTATTCTATTTACAAACTGACAAATTTTTTTAAGATTTATTTATTTATATATTTCCCCGCCCCCTTGTTGTTTTGCGCTTGCTGTCTGCTCTCTGTGTGTTCTTCTGTGTCTGCTTGTCTTCTCTTTAGGTGGCACCCGGCAACCAGTCCTGGGACCTTCCGGAGTGGGAGAGAAGCACTCAATCTCTTGTGCCACCTCAGCTCCCTGGTCTGCTGTGTCTCTTATTGTCTCTCCTTTGTGTCTCTTTTTGTTGCATCATCTTGCTGCACCAGCTCTCCGCTCAGGCCAGCTTTCCGCGCAGGTCAGCTCTCCCCTCAGGCCACCTCGCCTTCACCAGGAGGCTCCAGGAGTCGAACCCTGGACCTCCTATATAGTAGACAGGAACCCAATCACTTGAGCCACATCCGTTTCCCATAAACTGACAGATTTTAACAACTCTTTTTAGGGGCTGTTGATAATATTTGACTCCTTTTTACAAATTTACAAGTTGACTTCTTTAAAGACTTTAAACCTCACTAATAATTTTTAAAGGAAAGGTTTAATTTCCTTTTCAAGTATTTTAATCAACAAACAGGCTTTCCCCGATACTTAAAGAAGGCTTATAAATCTAATGCATTAAACTTACAAATATGGTAATTCTTATGTTGTCTTAAAATTTTTAGCATTTCATGTAAATTTAGTGAGATTTCCAATTAAAATCACAAATTTAAATCAATTACTCAATTATATAGTTCAAATCAGAATCATAAAGTTGACTGTAACTTTATTTACTTTTTTTAAAGATTTATTTTATTTATTTATTTCTCCCCACCCCCTCATTGTTTACACTTACTATGTGCTGTGTCTTTAGGAGCACCAGGAACTGAACCCGGGACCTCCAATGTGGGAGAGAGGCACTTAATTGCTTGAGCCACCTCCATTCCCTGCTTTGTTGTAGCTCTCATTATGTTTTTCTTCTTGTGTCTCTTATTGCATCATCTTGTTGTGTCCGCTTGCTGCGCCTGACCATCACACCAGCTCTCTGTCTTCTTTAGGAGGCACCAGGAACCAAACCACAGAACTTCCATGTGGTAGGCGGGAGCTCAGTCGCTGAGCCACATCCACTTCCCTGACTGTAACTTTAATAAGCCAAGTTTCTTCAAACAAAACATACACTTAAAACTAAAAATATTACCTGATTATCTTAAACATGTCTATTCTTAGTTATTTATCTTTCCAGGATTGAAAGATTTATACCACAAAGGAAACAATTACGTTATCCCAATCCCAATCATTTCATCTGGCACCTTCTCAACCAGGTTGCTCAATGACTAGAAATATCACTGAGATGGTTTTTACTTGCTCTGTCGGTGCCCCCTAAAAGGCAGATCTCATAGCCTGTAGCCCCAGATTCGACTTGCACACCGTGACATCATCTAATTCTTCCCTATCCTATAGCTACAGCACTTGATTAGATTTTGTTTCCCTATAGCTCCAAGATATTTTACTGTCTTTCCATCTAGGTGTAAAGAGCTTTGAACTTGTTGAAATTTTCTTTTCATGATTTTCTGATGTGTAGGAGTATGTAGATATTAAAACCCCACATGATATTAAAAATCCAAAACAGGCAGTTATGTAAAAGGTAGGGTTGCCTTAATTGCAAGGTTAAGGAGGAGCCAGTTACGGGCTGGTGATGAACTTACACAACTGAGTTTGGGACTATGCCTGCAAGATCCAAATCTCAGCCCAGGCTGAGGTTTGCTGCTCCCTGAGGACAACGCCAGTAGATTCCGGGGTGATTCTGGGACCTGCAATCAGCTGGACTCCCAAGACAGTAGCAGGGATTCCAGAAACTTCCAGTTAGTTGTACCATTTGCTGGTGTGGTTCTGGGACACTGAGAAGGGAGAACACTGGAGCTATAACAAATTACTATCTTAAAACAACAAGCATCTATTATCTCACAGTTTCTATGGGTCAAGAATCCAGGCTTGGCTTACTGGGTGCTTCTGGTTTAGGGTCTTCCACGAGGTATCAGCCAGGGCTGCAGTCATCCCAAGGCCCCGTTAGGGGAGGGTCCACTTCCAAGTTCATTCACGTGGCTCTGGGTCAGCCTCAGAGCCTCACTGAAGGCTGCTTGGCTTCCCTCAGGTCCTTGTCATGGGGCCTCTCCATAATGCAGCCCACAACACAACACCTGGCTTGTCCCAGAGCAAGTTAGGAAGAGAAAGGGAAAGTTAGGCAGGCACCCAAGATGGAAGCCACGGTCTTTTTTGCAACCTGATCTCAAAAGTGATCTTCCATGACCTCTGCCACATTCTGTTCATTAGAATCAAGTCACTGAATCCAGCCCACACTCAAAGGGAGTGGGGAGGGATTACACAAGTGCGGCAATACCAGGTGGTGGAGATCATCGGTGGCCCTCTTAGAGGCGGCCCGAAAGGCACTGATGTAACTGATCATTGCAGGGGCAGATCACAGGCTTCAGCCATTTAAACGATGTCACCAAAACTAATTTCTCTGGCCCTGTTCTTTTTTTCTGCTTCTTCTGTGTTGACTCCATTCTCAGACAGACTCAACTGCCAACACCTGCCAGGACTATTTCCTTCCAATTCAACCCCAGGAGAAAGAAATAACAAATGAAAGTACTCATCACAGAATTCCCAAGAATGTTCTGAGTTGCATTGTCTGGGCAACTTAGACCATGTGCCTGCCTATAAAGCACGAGGCGGTCCCTGTGGCCAGAGAAACGCAATGCTATGGTTGACTTAAGTCAGAGGGAAGCCTCGGCTACACCTCATGGGCTGAGAGATAGAGAAGGCTGATGCCTAAATAAAAATTGGGTTCATGACCAGAGGTTAGGAGAATAAGCAACATCAATGCCACAGACTAAGGGAAAGAAGAGAGCCTCAGTGTCTGGAGACTGGGTGTACAATTTTCTAAACTTACAAAAGCACAACATGTCTCAAATTCCAATCTCTGAGAGGTAGGGAATAGAGAAGTAAAAAGGCAGAACCAGGGAAGCGGCTGTGGCTCAATCAGTAGGGCTCCCGTTTACCATATGGGAGGCCCCGAGTTCGGTTCCCAGGGCCTCCTGGTGAAGGCAAGCCTGCCCGCACGGCGTGGTTAGCTGACCCAGCGAGCACAAGCAGCAAGGGGGGGATAAATGAATAAATAAAATCTTGAAAAAAAAAAATAAATAAATAAAAAGGCAGAACTGAGTTTAGAACCCAAGTATTTTGTGTTTTGTTTTGTTGAGGTACCGGGACCAGAGATTGAAACTGGGACATCATATTTGCAAAGCTGGTGTTCAAAACCACTGAGTTGCTTTTTTCATTTATTTGCTTGTTGTTTGTTTTTTTTAGAAGGCACCAGGGACTGAACTCGGGACCTCCCATGTGGGAAGCAGGGGCTTAACCATTTGAGCCACATCCGCTCCCTCTACCCAAGTCTTCTGCTGCTAAAGCACATGATGCACGATGTTAGCTTACAAATGTCACGAAGGACCTGAATAGACTGGAGACCCCTACAGCAACCTGAGTGGGTGAGAACAAGCAATTTTTTAAAAATCCTCCCTGAAATATATATTCTGTCTCTCTCTCTCTCTCTTTCTCTCTTTCTCTCTCTCTCTGAAGCTGTGGTACTTCCTGCCTAGCCTAATTGCTGTAAATAGATCATCATGACCCAAAGAAACCTTCAGAAGACTGTGCTCTAGGGCCTTTCTCTGGTAAGCCACAGAAGAGTCGGCCACAAATATCCTCTCTCATTCTATGGACCTCTCTCTTCCCCAGGGGTAAGTCCACACTATGGCCTGGGGGATTCTTGTTGATAAAATCAAGGAAACTCTTCTCATGGTAATAATTGCACTGCAGGTTCCACCTTATTCTGAGCCCCATATGTACATGTTTATTTAAGCATGTGTGTGTGTGCATATCTGTGCACCATGAGCAGGTGGCATTCTAGTCCCAGTCTCAGATATACCTCTGTGCTCACACTATGTTCTTCTCACCTTTGTCCTTTCCTGCTAAAAAATGCCAAGTGATGAGTTTGTTCCCTTCTCAATGTTGCTAAAATCGACAAAGAGTTCCAGGAAAATTTTCCTGATGACAAGCCACCTAGCAATTTCCAAAGGAAGGATTGGATTGCTGGAGCTTCTTTCTACATCCTGCCTTGTTTATCATATGCAGGACTATTCAGTCTTCACTGGGGACGTGGGGATGACCTGGTGGCCCTGAGCTAGGTGGCCTCTATCTGGATAACCTTTTCTCCCAAAACCTTACTTCCCATCAAGGCCCAACCCCTGCTAGTTCCCAGGAAACATCTCCAGGAGCATGGCCTGGACCCCCACTGTCCAGTGGGCAGAGCTGACCCAAGAAAGATGGGAGGAAGACTTCCGGGAAGATGGCGGACTAGTAAGACCAGGAATCTCTTCTCCAGAAAAATAGCTAGAGGACAGGCTGAAACAGCCCCGAAAAAGATCTTCTAGGGTTTAGGACAGCAGGTGAAGGCTGCACACCACCCAGAGGAGAGAGGGACAAAAGAGGGAAATCGCGACGACAGAACCATGAGTTGGAACTAGCAGCTTCTGCTGCTGCCGGCACCCTCCCCCACACTCTTTAGAATTCTCGGGCCTCTGGGCCTGCGACTACAGACAAAGGGGGCTCCAGGGATCTATCACTACTGGAAAGGGGAGAGAGAGGGACACAGCCTTAGGCTGACTCAGGTTTTGACCTGCAAATTTGGGCTGCGGAGCCCCACAGACCCTTCCACATGGCGGTTTGCCCTGGGAGCCTAGGAAGGAATGGAGAAATCCGAGCCTTGAAACCTCCCTCTCTTCTAACCTGGACTAATTGTCAAGGACTCCCCAGAAGAGGGGAGAGAGAGCCTGGGGCTGACCCTACTTTTGACTCACAGGTTTGGTCTGCCCTGTCCCGAGAGCCCTTCCAGGCTGGGTGGGGCTGCGCCATTGTTTACCTTGGAGTCTGCAAGGGGTTAAAGATATACAAACCTCCCAATCTCCTCCTCTACTAACAGGGACTGATTGTTGAGGATTCAGAAGGGAGTGGAAATATTTCCTAGCTGGGAAAAGGGGGGCGCTACCAGAGAAGTCTGGAGAACTGTCTCAGAAAGTTTGAATCACAGGGCTCTTAGCCCCCAGACAGGAAGCTCTATCACATTGCTCTGGTCTGTGTCACAGCAAATGCACTCCGACCAGGCATTGAATTGAGAGCTGCCAATGAGCGCCATCTCCTGGCAGACAGAGGAAGTGCACATAAGAAAATTAATAAGGGGGTCGGATGTGGCTCAACTGGTTGGGCGTCCGTCTCCCATATGGAGGGACCTGGGTTTGATACCCGGGACCTCCCGGTAAAAAAAAAAAAAGAAAGAAAGAAAATTAATAAGTAGGAGAGGCTTTTCCTGGCCTCTATAGCCTCCCTGCCCAAGGCCCTAGGAAACGACTCTACAACCAATTACTGGGTCCAGTGCCCAGTTTTGAGCAACTAGCAGAACAATCCTAACAATCAAGGTTGAGCCAAAAATCAAAGAGCTTTGGTAACTCACAGCCTCCTGCCACTAAAACCCTATAAAAGAGAAAGAGATAGAGCATCTAAGTAAAATACAACCTAACCAGACGCCTAAGCACCAGCAAAAAATTACGAGCCATACTAAGAAAATAGAAGACATGGCCCAAGAAAAGGAATACATCAAAGTCCCAGAAGAGATGCAGAATTTGAGAGAACTAATCAGTGAGATGAGCACAAATTTCCAAAATCAAATTAATGAGATGAAAGACAATATAGTTAAAGAGATAAATGACATCAAGAAGATATTGAGGGGGCGGATGTGGCTCAAATGGTTGGGCGTCCGTCTACCATGTGGAGGGACCTGGGTTCGATCCTGGGGACCTCCCGGTAAAATTAAAATATATATATATATATATAGAAGGTGCATGGGCTGCCAGGCTCTGTGTGCCGCTGAGCCATTGGTCCCCGGGAGCCATGCAGCAGGATGATGACATAACAGGGGAGAGACAAGACGAGATGCTCCGAAAGCTCCAGAAGCCAGGAGCTGAGGTGGCACAGGCGGCAGAATACCTCTCTCCTACATCGGAGGTCTCCAGAATCGAATCCTGGTGAAGACTGGAAGAGGAGGATGAGAAGCGATGGCAGGAAACAGACACAGAGAATTGCCCAGTGAATGGACACAAAACAACAAATGGGGAAGGGGGGGTTTAAAATGGATAAAGTAAATAAATCTTTAAAAAAAAAAAAAAAAGAAGAAGAAGATATTGAGCAAACACAAAGAAGAATTTGAAATCCTGAACAGAAAAGTAACGGAGTTCATGGAAATGAAAGACACAATAGGTAAAGTCAAAAATACATTTGAGGCATACAACAGCAGACTCAAAATGATAGAAGAAAGAATAAGTGATACCGAAGACAGAGCAGCTAAAATTGAAGAGAGAAAAGAACAGAGAGAGAAGAATGGAAAAAATTGAGCAGGGGCTCAGAGAGTTGAATGACAACACAAAACGCAATAACATACGTGTTATGGGAGTTCCAGAAGGGGAAAAGAAAGGAAAAGGGGCAGAAAGAGTATTTGAAGAAATAATAGCTGAAAATCTCCCAACTCTCATGAAAGAAATGAACTTACATGTCCAAGAAGCACACCGTACCCCAATGAGAAAAAATCCAAATAGACCTACACCAAGACACATACTATTCAGAATGTCAAATGCAAAAGATAAAGAGAAAATTCTCAGAGCAGCAAGAGAGAAGTAAACGATCACGTACAAAGGACATCCAGTAAGACAGTGCAGATTTCTCTTCAGAAACCATGGAGGTGAGACAGTGGTATGATACAGTTAGGAAACTGAAAGAGAAAAACGGCCAGCCGAGAATTCTTTATCCAGCAAAACTGTCCTTCAAATATGAAGGTGAATATAAAGTATTCACAAACAAACAGAAACTAAGAGAGTTTGCAAAAAAGAATCCAACTTTGCAGGAAATATTAAAGGAAGCCTTAGAACCTGAAAGAAAAAGACAGGAGAGGGAGGCTTGGAAGAGAGTATAGAGAAAGAAAAGCAGAAAGGATAACCAAAAGAGTAAAAAGAGAGACAAAAATAAGATGACATATGAAAACCAAAGAATAAAATGGAGAAAATAAATAGTGCATTTTCAGTAATATCATTGAATGTGAATGGATTGAATTCCCCAATCAAAAGATACAGGCTGACAGAATGGATAAAAAAAAACATGAGCCATCCATATGCTGCTTACAAGAAACTCACCTCAGACCCAGGGATACAAACCGGCTAAAAGTAAAAGGTTGGAAAAAGAAACTCCACGCAAATAGTAAACAGAAAAGAGCAGGGGTAGCTATACTAATATCAGGCAAAACAGACTTTAAATGCAAAAAAGTGATAAGAGATGTGGAAGGCCATTATATATTAATAAAAGGGATGATCCTCCAGGAAGATATAACAGTCATAAATATCTATGCACCTAACCAGGGTGCCCCAAAATATATGAGACAAACTCTGGCAAAACTGAAGGGAGAAATAGACATTTCTACAATAATCGTTGGAGACTTCAACACCCCTCTCACATCATTAGATAGAACAACTAGACAGAAGATCAACAAGGAAACAGAGAACTTGAACAATATGTTAAACAAGTTAGACCTAACAGACATATAAAGAACACTGCATCCAAACTCAGTGGGTTATACATCCTTCTCAAGTGCCCATGGATCTTTCTCCAGGATAGAACACATTTTAGGTCACAACACAGCTCTCAATAAATATAAAAAGTTTGAAATTATACAAAGCACCTTCTCAGATCATAATGGAATGAAACTAGAAATCAATAACAGACAGGAAAAAAGTAAATTTGCAAATGTGTGGAAACTGAACAACACACTCCTAAATATTCGGTGGGTCAAGGAAGAAATTGCAAGTGAAATCAGTAAATATACAGAGACAAATGAAAATGAGAACACAACGTATGGAAACTTATAGGATACAGCGAAGACAGTCTTGAGAGGGAAATTTATAGCCCTAAATGCCTATATTAAAAAACAAGAAAGAGTTAAGCTCAAAGAGTTAACTGAACAACTTGAGAAACTAGAAAAAGAACAGCAAACCAATTCCAAAGCAAGCTGAAGGAAAGAAATAATAAAGATTAGAGCAGAAATAAATGAAAATGAGAACAGAAAAACAATATAGAAAATCAACAAAACCAAAAGCTGGTTCTTTGAGAAGATCAATAAAATTGACAAACCCCTTGCTAGACTAACAAAGAAAAAAAGAGAGAAGATGCAAATAAATACAATCAGAAATGAAAGGGGGGAAATTACAAATGACCTCACAGAAATAAAAAGAATCATAAGAGGATATTATGAGAAACTATATGCCAACAAACTAGACAACCTAGATGAAATGGACAAATTTCTAGAAATGCACAACCAACCTACACTGACATTACAAGAAATACAAGAACTTAACGAACCAATCACAACTAAGGAGATTGAATCCATGATCAAAAATCTCCCAGCAAAGAAAAGTCCAGGACCAGATGGCTTCACAGGTGAATTCTACCAAGCATTTCAAAAAGAATTAACACCAATCCTGTTTAAACTCTTCCAAAAAATTGAAGAGGAGGGAAAATTACCCACACATTTTATGAAGCCAACATCACCCACAAGAAAAGAAAATTACAGACCAATCTCTCTAATGAACATAGATGCAAAAATTCTCAACAAAATACTTGCAAATCGAATCCAACAGCATATCAAAAAACTTATACATCATGACCAAGTGGGATTTATTCCTGGCATGCAAGGCTGGTTCAACATAAGAAAATCAATCAATGTAATACACCACATTAACAAATTGAAGGGAAAAAACCACATGATCATCTCAATAGATGCAGAAAAGGCATTCAACAAAATCCAACATCCTTTTTTGATAAAAATACTTCAAAAGATAGGAATAAAAGGAAAATTCCTCAATATGATAAAAAGCATATTTGAAAAACCCACAGGCAACATCATACTCAGTGGGGAAATGTTGAAAGCTTTCCCCCTAAGATCAGGAACAAGACAAGGATGCCCACTGCCACCATTGTTATTCAACATTGTACTAGAAGTTCTAGCTAGGGCAATTAAACAAGACAAAAAAATTAAAGGAGTCCAAATAGGAAAAGAGGAAGTAAAACTCTCATTGTTTGCAGATGACATGATCCTGTATTTAGAAAATCTTGAAGTATCCACAACAAAGCTACTTGAACTAATAAATGAGTTCAGCAAAGTGGCAGGATACAAGATCAACACGCAAAAATCAGTAACGTTTTTGTACACTAGTACTGAACAATCTGAGGAGGAAATCAGGAGGAAAATTTCCATTTTCAATAGCAACAAAAAGACTCAAATACCTAGGAGTTAATTTAACCAAAGAAGTACAGGACCTATATGCAGAAAACTAAAAAACAATGCTAAAAGAAATTTTAAAAGACCTAAAGAAATGGGAAGACATTCTGTGTTCATGGATTGGAAGAATAAGTATCATGAAGATGTCAATCTTGCCCATACTGATTTATAGATTCAATGCAATACCAATCAAAATCCCAACAGCTTACTTTACAGAATTAGAGAAGGCAATTACCAAATTCATCTGGAAGGGTAAGTGCACCCGAATAGCCAAAAGCATTCTAAAAAAGAAGAGCAATGTGGGAGGAATTTCACTGCCTGACCTTGAAACATATTACAAAGCTACAGTGGTCAAAACAGCATGGTACTTGCATAAAGATAGACACATCGATCAGTGGAATAGAATTGAGAATCCAGAAATATACCCTCACCTATACAGTCAATTGGTTTTTGACATACCTATCAAGCCCATGCTAATGGGAAAAAACAGTCTCTTAAACAAATGGTATTGGGAGAACTGGATATCTATAACCAAAAGAATGAAAGAGGACCCCTATCTCACCCCCTATACAAGAATCAACTCAAAATGGATCAAAGATCTAAATATAAAAGCCAGGACCATAAAACTACTAGAAGAAAATGTAGGGAAACATCTTCAAGACCTTGTAGTAGGTGGTGGTTTCTTGGACCTTACACCCAAAGCACGTGCAACAAAAGAAAAAGTAGATAAAATGGGACCTCCTCAAAATTAAACACTTTTGTACCTCACAGGACTTTGTAAGAAGGGTGAAAAGGCAGCCAACTCAATGGGAAAAAATATTTGGAAATCACATATCGGATAAGGTTTTAATATCCAGAATATATAAAAAGATGTTACAACTCAACAGTAAAAAGACAAATGACCCAATTAAAAAATGGGCCAAAGACTTGAATAGACATTTCTCCAAAGAAGAAATACAAATGGCAAAAAAACACATGATAAAATGCTCAACATCACTCATGGGAAATGCAAATCAAAACTACAATGAGATATCATTTCACACCTATCAGAATGGCCACTATTAAAAAGACAGAGAACTACAAGTGTTGGAGAGGATGTGGAGAGATAGGAACACTTCTTCACTATTGGTGGGAATGCAGGATGGTACAACCACTATGGAGGACTGTTGGGCAGTTCCTAAAGAAGTTGAATATAGATTTGCCACGTGACCTGGCAATACCACTACTGGGTATATACCCAGAAGAACTGAGAGCAGTGACACGAACAGACATCTGCACACCGATGTTCATAACCACATTATTCACCATTGCCAAAAGTTGGAAACAACCCAGGTGTCCATCAACAGATGAATGGATAAACAAACTGTGGTCTATTCACACGATGGAATATTATGCAGCGGTAAGAAGAAATGAAGTCGTAAAGCAGATGACAACATGGATGAACCTGGAGGACATTATGTTGAGTGAAGCAAGCAGACACAAACGGACAAATACCGTATGAATGCATTACTATGAACCTAATATATTGTGTAATATATTGTTTGATTTAAAAAAAATTATATGTATCCATTACATTTAATTGAGAAATGTATATATTTATTTATGGGTTTACTTTTTAGTTTTTAATTATTTATATTTTCAATTATTAAACATACAAAATAAAGTTTAAAAAAATGTTAAAAAAAAAAAAACCATTATCAAGTATATCATTCAGTGGTGTTAATTACATTCGCAATGTTGTGCTAAATCCCATCATCCACTACCAAAAATTTTCTATACTTTGCCCATACTTGAATTGGATTGTTTGTCTTTTTGTGGTTGAGTTATAGGTGTTCTTTACATTTTCTGGATATTAAATCCTTATTAGATGGATGGTTTGCAAATATTTTCTCCCGAAAAAAAAAAGATGGGAGGCACCTGGGGTTCTCAGTCACCTGGGACTGTGGGATCCTGCTTTCCCCAGAGCCCTGAAGGATGGTGCAGGTAACACTAAGGGCATAGGAGTAGCTGGGGTGGGGTTGGGGGGGTCGGCATAGAGGGAAGCTCTAGCAAAACTCCTCAGATATATGTATGGTGGGAAAGGGAGCCTGGACCTCTGGGCCAAGCCGTGGGAAGTTCCAGCCTGACCTCTCTTCACTTTCATTTTCATCCTTCCTTCCCATAGAAACATAGGAAGCAAAAGGGCTGTTTAAATCCACACTGAAGCCTTGGGGTGCTCCTTGTTTGTGTTGGGTGAACCTGAAATAAGCCACACCAAATGCCATCCAAGCCTCAAATGGTCAACACAGAATTTGAACAGTGTAGGACAAAGAGGCATTTTCCTGGGCTGGGTCCACTGATTGAGTTGACCTCAAGCCTCACCTCATTCTTTTGGTGTAAAAGAGAGTTTCCCTGGTACTTTTATATCTCCAAGGAGTCCTTTCAGGACCTTAGGAGGCAGTAGGGTGAAAAAACCCCCTCTTTAGAAACATCTGGAGTTAAATCCTTGCTCCATCATTTACTAGTTGTGTGAGTTTCTATTTCTTAAGTGTGTAATGGAGTTAGAAAGATATATCATGCAAGACTTTTTCTAGATTAGAGATGATGTGTGTGTGTGTGTGTGTGTGTGTGTGTGGAGAGAGAGAGAGAGAGAGAGAGAAAGAGAGAAAGAGGATAGATGCAAAATCCTTGGCCATAGTTGGTGGAAGCAATGGTTGTTATTATAATGATTATTTTACATGCATAATTTAGAGCCTATTAAAGCATGGGCAAGTCAAATTCAGTGACCACAATCTTTGAATTTATCAAATGATGCAGTTCAAAATAAGAGGGCTGATACCTGGGACTCCCGTCACTATTCTTAGAGCCACATAGATTTCTTTTGCAACAGGGTTTGACCGATGAGCCCCACATCCTGTTCCCACCAGTGACAGTCTGTGAGGCTTTGTTTATCTCTGAGAGGGGGAGAGATGAAGTCAAATCGCGGCCCTATGCAGCCAGCCAGCACCCAGCCTCTCCTGGGCTCCCACGTTGGAGGCCGTCAGCCTCCTGGCACTGCACACCAGAGCATCACTTACATCAGATCTGGGTGCTGGAACTCACCAACCTGAATTCTCAGACAAATGACTTAAACTCTCTAAATTTCAGCTCCTCATTTGTAAAATGGGGCTAATTATAAGGCAATTCTGAGGATTAAATGAGATGATTTACATAAAGTACCTAATATACACATAGCCATAGTAAGCAGTTTCTTCCAGATGGGAAGAATTCTCTTTTAAGTAACCTCAAATCAGCCTCACACCAACTCAGCTTCTGTCTTCCGAGTCTGCCCACAGAATCTCGACCTGAGCTCGCCTTCTCACATCCAGCGTACTTGGTCCCAGGTCCTCCCGAGCTGCCTCTCCACAAGGCCCAGGTGCTCCGCTGATGTGGTCTGGGCAGAGACCCCTGACCTTCAACAATCAGGGTGTCTCCTCTCTGTGCCTGCATTCTCGATCCTCTAGGCCTCCAATGCACACCTCAGTCTCTCTCCATCTCTGCAGGATGTATTTATGCCTCTCTTCCCTCTCTAACATTTTCTACTTATTTTGCCACCCAGAATCCCTGGAGTAACCTGAGTCTGCAACTGATCTGACTGGGTCTAGAATTCTCAGAGTACTTTCCAGAGTCTCAGAAGCCCTAGAATCAGGGAATCCAGGCTGAAGTCACCCAGCAGACACCCATAGGGCCTCTTCAAGGAAATTAGCTGTTGGCTGAATGGGAGACTCCTGTTAGCCTTGATAACAATGTTTATCAGGGATCTGGGTCTTTCCTGACATAAGAAAACCAGGAGCTGAATCAATGCTGCCATCTGATCCCAACCCTGTTCCTGAGGACAGACCAGATTTCCCTGGCCAAGCCAAAGTTTGTCTGATCTCCTAGGAAGGTGGGGCGAGATAGAGGTGGGAGATGCTCCTTCTGTTGCCAACATTTCATTATGAAAATTCTCAAACAAGAGAAAATTTGAATTTTACAGCAAACACTCATATACCTACTACCTAGTTTCTACCATTAACTTTTGCTTCTCTTGCCTTATCACATGCCTCTCCTTCTATCCATCCCTCTAGAAATCTGGGGCAGTTTGAAATTATTTTATGAATCCTAAAAAGAGAAAGATTATGTTTGTGGGTTGGTCCACTCCTGTGGGCTTGAGAACTTCTTCAACTGGATTACCTCAGTAAGGCATGACTCAAGTTTTGTCTCCGCCATCTTGCTGGGTCTGATAAAAATGGGGACACACAAGAGAAGAGAGCTCTGCCATTTTCTTTTTTTAAGTTGTCAAATGTATTGGCTTAAAGTTTTTCATAATATCCACTTATTTTCCTTTTATATATATATATATATATTTAAAGATGCTTAGATTACATAAATGTTACACAAAAATTACAGGGATTCCCATGTTCCCCACCTCCCACACCTCCCATAACCTCCCACATAAACATCCTTCATTAGTGTGGCACATCACCTGCAATGGATATACACATCCTAGGGCTTTGCCATTAAGCATGAACCATAGTTCACATTGTAGACCACACTCTCTCCCACAAAGATCTGCATGTTATATAAAATATATATAAAATGGCCTATATCTGTCATTGTAATGTCACTCAGGATAATTCCAAAGTCCTGAAAAAACCCCTGCTTTTCCCTTCCCTGCCCCCAAAGCATTCAGTGGCCACTGGCTCCACCTCACTGTTGTAATTTTTTCTATTGCTTGAATCACAATATGTCTACAACAGAATACCATTAAGTCCACTCTAGTCCATAGCTCTTCCCCCAGTCCTGAGGAGTCTGGGATGATGATGTCCACTCCACCTCCAAGTGAGAGAGGGCTTATATCCCATGGATACAGTGGATGGGATTATCCTGCCTGCAGCTGCAGGCTCTCTCCACTCCCTGGGATGGCTGTTATTCATCATCGTCTCCTCACCAGGTAACTTGGGTGAGTCCATTGAGCTGTAGAGTAGGAGTTGCAGCTCCACCGAGATTCCAGGCACAGCTGGCACATGGCAGGCCAGAGGCTCCAGTCTCTGGAAGTACACCTACAAACTCCAGCATCACATATAGGTTTGAAGAAAAGGGACTGATGGACCCTGTGCGGGGAGGACTTATTTGAGTCCAACTCTGTCACTCTCAGGAGCACAGATTCCAAAGTAGAGCCCACTGATAAGGCATCAATCTGTGGAGCTATTCTCCCTTATATAGGACCTGGATGTCTCCAGAGCCCTCAGGAGCCCCTCTATTTGGGGTGATATCCACTTTGGCGTTCTATGAGATCCTACTGAGATGTGCATAAGCATTACCTCTTTAAGTTGTCCCGACTCTCTTTGAAGTCTCTTAGCCACATGAACTCATTTGTCTTTACCTTTTCCCCCTTTTATTCAAGGTCTTTTTCCAGTCGTATTGCCAGTTGGCACCTGGTAGTAATCCCTCGTTGCCAGGGAGGCTCATCCCCAGGAGTCATTTCCCACACTGGGGGTAAGGTAATGCATTCATAAGCTGAGTTTGGCTTAGAGAGAGGCCACATTTGAGCAACAAGGGGGCTGTCAGGTGGCAACCCATAACAGTAGGCTAAGTTTCAATTACAAGAGCAAAGACTCGTAAGGCTAGTCATCAATAACAAGAACCCTTCAGCGGACCATCCTCCCTTGCCAGACACTGCCCCTGCACTCGGGGGACTCTTGCTACTCCTTTGAAGAATGTGGCAGGAGAGCTCTGCCATTTTTGCTCCTGCTGTTTGACAGAAAGGAGAGGCTCAAGCAGCTGAGGCATCAGGGAGAGACAAGCCATTTCCTGATAGCTTGCAGCCTGGTAAGAGGCAAGCCCTATGCTTGGTTGCCCTCAGCTGAGCTCTGGAAGGGAAGGCAGAGACCAGGCAGAGATTGCCTGCCATCTTGCTTCAACACGTAGCAGCTGACTTGGGTAAGAAAGCACCTCTTGTGGTGCCTTGATTTGGACTTTTCACAGCCTTAAAACTGTAAGTTTTTACCCCAGAAAATACCCTTTATAAAAGCCAACGCATTTCTGGTACTTTGCACCTGCAGCCCTTTGGCAAACTAAAACACCATCCATTGAACCATCTTGGTTTTTTTTTTTTTAAAGATACTCCATTTTTACTTCGCTTGTTCTTCACAATTTGCCACAAACTGCTTTCATTCAATCCTTACCATATTCTTTGAGGAAGATGGTGCAGGTGTGAGCATTTCCATCTTACAGACAATAAACTGATTCCAGAGAAATTCACTCAGGGTAACAAGGCTAATTCTCCTGTTGGAACAGGAATCTAGAAGAAGAAACCTATTTTTTTTTCCTGATTATTATAGCTACTTTCATGAGGAACAGTGTTTGACAAATGAATGAATGAATGACTTTGCTAAGCAATGGGCCTAGAAGGAGGAGGGCAGGAATCTCATTTCCTCCTTCAGCATCTGGCATTTATGCTCAACGTGTGTTTGTTGAGTGAGTGGATGGATAGATGGATGGATAGATGGATGGATGGATGGACAGATGAAGGCTGGCTTGAGGAGCCTAGCAGCTCTTCCAAGCCCATCTTCTGTCTCTGCAGGGCTGGGAGCCTCTGGGGAGGACTCAGCCCCAACAGTGGCGATGGGCACCCTAGGGGCTTCCATGACTCTCTGCCTGAACATCTCAGTGGACACAGATTGAATATGTCACCTGGATGGGACCCCAAAATGCTCTGGCTTTAGCATACCCGAGAGGAGATGTTATCTTGATGGCCAAAAGCTACAAGGACTGACTATCTCCCCCTGGAGCTTCTCCCTAAACATCAACAACATGACACTAAAGGGTGCAGGACCCTACAATGCCCTGATAAACAGAAGGAATTCTGAAGTCACCACTACAGAGGAATTTATCCTGCACATCTATGGTGTGTTCCAGCAAGCTTTGGTGGCTATTGAGCTTTTATTTTCAAAAACAAATTTTTTCTCTCTAAAAATTTATCCCTCTATGATAAATATGACAATATTGGTCATTTTCCCACAATTCCTTATAGGCAGATGTCGAGTGGAAAATACAGCCATAAAATCTTTACACTTTATGTAATTGCTGTAATTCATGGAACTGGTCCCCTACTGACAGACAACTAGATTGTTTCCAGTATTTTCCCCTCACACAATGTTGCTATGAATAGTTTTATGCTTCTATGTTTTCACACATATATCATTAGGGTAAATGCTGATGGATGTATTTGTAGGATCTATTCCTGGAGTCAAGCTGCCGAGCCAAAGGGAATAGGCATTTTTAATGTTGCTAAATATTGTCCTCATGTTATCAAGCAACCCTCCCACCAGCAATGTTTGAGAACACATTTCCCTGTATTCTTGGTAACAATGTGTTATCAAACATCTTATTCTTTAAAATAGTATTTCATAGGTTTATATTTTCCTTATTATGAGATGAGCACTTTTTCATGTTTCAGAGCCATTTGTATTCTCTTTTCTGTGACTCTCTGTTAATATTCTTTACCTGTCTTTCTGTTGGGTAACTTGATCTTTTTAAAATAGCTTTTTAGGGTGTTCTGTATATATGTTGAAGAAGTGGGATTTTGTGCAGGTAATAGAATTAGAATTAACTCAATATGTACTGACATAGTACAAATTCCAAAATATATCGTTAAATTTTTAAAAAGGATTCAGAACAGTATGACTAGTATATTGCCATACATCACCCACAATATCTCTAGAAGGATCAACAAGAAACTCTTAACAGTGATTGACAATGGGAAGAGGAAATAGATGAAATACATGATTGGGGCAGGGCAGAGGAGGGAAAGACACTTTTATTTCATTGGGTACCCTTTTGTATGTTTTCAATTTTATGCATGCATTACGTATTCAAAAACAAAAAACAAATAGATTTTAACTAAACACACACACACACACATATACTGTAAAGACAGGAGAGATCACAAAAGGGAAGGAAAGGACACAGAAGGAAGTCTGGAAGCACAGATTGTCCAAACTTCAGAAAAAAACAAGGCATGGGCAACTCAAATTCTAGAGGCAGAGTTCTCCCTCCCTTGTGTTTGGGGTGGTCCTTATATTTATTCACCAAACATTCTTGAGTACCAGGCTGGGCATAAGGTGTTGGGTCACAGGCATTGGCCCTGCTCTCCAGGACTTCACATACTGGTGGGGAGACGGACAAGCAATCACGCAATTAGGCATGTTGAGTCGTGATCATAACACTTGGAGAGGATCTTATGGGAGCACAGAGGAGAGGCGCTCAACCTAGCCTGCTGTGGGAAACTAAGAGAAAACTTCTCCTGGAGCAGGCAATGCTGGCCTCTCCCTGCTGCCCCCAGCAGCCCCATATCACCGTCTCTCAACGCTCACCTGCTGGGAAGCTCTCTGCTTACTGTTGCCCCTTCAGAGCAGCTGCAGGGGCCGCATGTTACCATGAAGGCCAGGGTGTCTGAGAACACCTCCTGTAACAGCACCCTGGTGTACTCTGTGCAATGGGGCAGGGGAGAGCGTCCTGCATAGCTGGGCCGCGAGGGGTGCTCTGAGTCCTCTGGGGGCTCGTCTCACCATCTCCCGGACCTGGAGCACACCTGCACAGCCAGCAACCCAGCAACCAGAGCAGCTCCCGCCCTGCCCATGCATGCCTGGCAGTTCTGTGCAGGTGACTGACTCCACCTGGGCCCTGCAGGGGATTCCAGAAACAGTCTGAGTTGAGTAGCTGTGGGGCCAAAAGCCCAGGCTTCTAGCAGAACACAGACAGGGTTGGGGAGCAAGAGGAGAAGCCCAAAGTCACCTTATTCTCTATACTCAGGGACCTGGCAGCAGCTGGCAGAAGACTTGGGTACTCTCAGGCACTGGGAGCAAGTCCCAGGTACTTGCTCTTCCCCAGAGGTGTGGGGGGGAATAGTATAGGGAGTATGGATGTGGGAGTCCAGATTGATCTTTGCTTGGGTATGGGGTACCCCTGCTATCACCTCAGAAGAGCCAACAGGACAGGAGCAGCCTGGGTGTGCAGTGGACACAACCAAGTGGAACCGGTTGTCATGGGACAGTATCAGGGAGGTCTCAGCAGAGGAGGTGGCTGGGGCAGGGGCTTGGCAGGAGGGCCTAGAGAGCTGGCCAAGGGACAAAGGAGTGGGAGACAGTGGCTGGAGCTGGGATATCTCATCCCTGACTGCAGATCCAGAAGCCTCCAAAGGAGGAACGATGGTGGCGACGATGGCAGGGATCCTGGGGGTCAGGACATAGGGAAAGTTGTCTGGATGTTTAACACGTCTATTATCAGCAAAGAGAGGGAGCAGCAGCAGCAGACCTGCTCACTAAGCCCAAGGAACCCGACAAGGACCGGGTGTGGGTCTGTGGCCAGCACCACCCCCTGAGGATCGGCCGGTTGAAGAGGGAGGTGCCGGCCCCACCTCGCCTGTGTGTGCTCAGAGGCCTGCAGCGCGCCCAGCACCAGGCATCGCCCTGCTCTTCTACCGCGAGCCTGTCCTTCCCTGAAAGCTGTCTTCTCTTTGCTGCCTGCCCCACCTCCCTCCTCTCTCAAGCCCGCCTCGTACCAGGCTGCCTCAGGGCTATAGGACAGTTCATGCCAGTCACCCCATGGGAAGGAAAAATTACAGCCAGCAGCTGGGCAAAACCCACTTACCGAGGCCCACCTTTCCACAGGCTTCCACGAAGCCTCAATCACCCACTTGCCCTGTCCTCCTGCCTTGATTATCAGCTGGGACCAGGAAACCCTCACGTTTTGATAGAACATTATCCTTTTCCATGAAGGCAGAACCGACTGGGGTGAAATCAGAGGAGACCCAGGAGAAGGCCCTGTCGGTGTCCACGGGACCCCCTGGGCTCTGAGAGTGTGGGCAGTTGGGCTCCACTGAGTATGAGGGTCCCTCCTTGGCCCCGGGCCTCCCAGGAGCGTGGCCTGATGGGTTGCATGGTTTAGGTTTGCCAGCTCTTCACCTGTACCCCCCAGACATGGTCAGCATAGCCCCTGCCTGGGTTTGTTGGTGTCCAGGTCCCTGTGAAAAGAGACACTTTCCAAGGTCCTGATGAAAGATGCAGCAAGGAGGCCAAGTATACACCCATTGCATACTGTGACTCAAATATAAAAAAAAAGCAAGCAGACAAAGTAAAAACATAACTGGGAACAAACAGAGCAAGTCTTATTATTTCTTTTAAAACTGCTAACAGGGAGCAGATGTAAATCAAGTGGTTAAGCTCCTGCTTCCCATATACAAGGTCCCAGGTTCAATCCCCAGTACCTCCTAAAAACAAACAGACCAAACAGATGGACAAAAGAGCCAGCTCTCATTGGGGAGCAGGTGTAGCTCAGTGGTTGAGTACCTGCTTCCCATGTACAAAGTCCTGAGTTCAATCCCCAGTACCTCCTAAGAAAATTAAGTAAAAACCATTAATATTTTGCAAGTGCTCTGTGTTGGCTCCTGTGCTCACCTCTCTACCTACATTAGCTCATATAACTAAACAAGTAAGATAATGGTCCTCAAATGGAAGCCTGGGAAGGGCCTTCAGGGTGCATGGAAGTGCTGTACTCATTTTCGTTGATTGGTTTGCTTGCTTTTCCATGGCTCTGAAGATACCTTATAGAAAGATGCTGTGTCTTCCTTTTTCAATTTTTATTGATTCCCTATTTCACACATGAGACTCAAAGTCCCAAAGAAGTGAGGTAACTTGCCCAGGATTTCATAGCTAGCTAGGGAAAGGCGAGGAATACTCCAAAATGCCTGTGACACCTGGGGGCCCCTCAGTGACCATATGTAGAGTGAATGTAGACACGTGGCAACCATCCTCATGGGGTTTGGTTTGCTTCTCTCCTTACACAGGGAGACTGAAGAAGCCAAAAGTCACCTGGAGCCCCAAGCCCACTGAGGACCGCATCTGCAAGGTCACCCTGACGTGCTCAGTGGAGACAGTGGACACAACGTTAAGTACGCACGGACCCCCCTGCAGAAGGGAGCTGTTGAGTCTCAAAGAGGATCATGCCTCAAAGTCTCCTGGACAAGCAGTGAAAGTCACCCCAAATTTACATGCACAGCCATGACGCCATCAGCATCAGCTCCTGGCAGTTTCTTCCCAGGACTCTCTGTCTAGGTAGCTCTCTATCTCTGCTCTGTTGAGCATCAGGGCCTTGGAGTTGGCTCCAAAACAGTTTGCATTTCAAGTAGTTCTTCATGAAAGTGTAGCAAGAGTCCTTTAGAGCAGCACATTCCAACAGAAATATAATGACATTCATGTGTGTAATTTAAAATTTCCTAAGAGCTACAGTAGAAAAAGTAAAAAGAAACAGGTAGAATTAATTTTAATATATTTTATTTTACCACTATATCCAAAATATCATCATTTCAATATGTAACCAATATAAAAAATTACCCCTGAGATAGTTTACATTTTATTTTTTACTAAGTCTTGGAAGTCGGTATATATTTTACACTTACAGCACATCTCAAGTCAAATGCTAAATTTTCATTGGAGGTACTTAATCTGTATTTAGATTTCATAAAATTTACAGTTGAAAAAATAGTTTTACATACCCAATTGCTCCAGACATAACTTAACAGCTTGTCAATAACTGAAGCAAGTATCTGTTTTTAAATTTAAATTTTAATCAAAACAAACTAAAATTAAAACAAAGATTTCGTTCCTCAGTCACAGTAGCCACATAACAAGGGCCCACATGTGGCTCGTGGCTATCGTATGGGACAGAGCCACATCAGAGGTTAGTGGAGGAGAGTTGATGAGAGGTTGACATGGGAAGGGATGCAGACCACAAAGGAGTGAGGGCTGGAAGAGGGGGAGTTAAAAAGGAAGCCCTAGTGGCTCTTACTAAATGCCAGGCGCTGTCCTAGGCCTTTGTGCACTTTAGCACAATCTTCACAACCCTACGAGGCAGATATTCTTATTATAAAGAAACAGAGGCTCACAGCGGCCAAGGGACTTGCCCAAGGTCATATAGCAAAGACAGAATTGGACTCTGCACTCTATCTTCTGCTCTTCTCTCGAGAGAAGCAGAGGGAAGGGAGGCTCTATCCAGGATCTGATGATGCTGACAGACGTTTCTAGAGCCCAGCTCAGTTGGAATCTGGGCTCTTTCTGTCTCAAGCCTGGAACTCCCCTAATACCATTTACAGAGAGGGGGAGTGTGGTATAGTGGTTAAGGGTGCTTTCAGATCAGACAGCTTGATTCTAATCCCAGTTCAGGTACTTCAAACTGTGATACTGGTACAGCCACAAGCCTCTCTACCCTGATACAGCGTCTGCTTATTTACTGCTGTCACCTCCCACCTAGAACAATTCCTCCTCAATAAATAGTTGTAGAATGAATGAATGAAAATAAATGTTTTCTGCAACATCATGAAGGGTTAAGAGGCAGATGGGATGGCTGCTACGTTCTGTCCCTCATTTGCTCCAATCTCCCTGTCATTGTATTAAAATCACTCCTTTCCTCTTCAAAGGCCTAAAAGAAGGATGAAGTTTTGGATTATGCCCTCCCTGCTGGTTTCTTTCCGTCTATGTTTTGGGGCCTCCAGCTGGTACATTTGGAAAAAAGACAGTGTGGGTTTGCTGAAACCAATGGCATCTCTCAGCAACAGGCCATTTCCCTGGAACCTTCCTTTCCTTTGGAAAATTTTCTGTCTTCACCCAATCCCCTCCTACCTCTTGTCTCCAAAGATCTCATTTCTTCTCAGAATGATGGATGGAGAGGGAAGGGGATGCAGGAAGTTAGGGTGGGGCTGGCCTGAGGACAAATGTCATCAGAGACTCAAAAGCCACCAGAGTTCTCCAGCTCTCATCTCCACTTCTCTCTTTGAGTCAGTTTAACTCTCTCCTACTGCAGCCAGCAGAGAGATGGGGAGTGGGGGGGAGACTGTGCCACAGTGTGGCCACTGGTAGCTCCAGACTCACCCATATGAATAGCTATAATACCAGAAAGGAAAAACAGATGTTTCCCATCACCCCCAATTTGTTTTTTGTTTTTTTGGTTTTTTTTTTACTGGGAGGTCCTGGGGATCGAACCCGGGTCCCTCCATATGGGAGACGGACGCCCAACCATTTGAGCCACATCCGACCCCCCATCACCCCCAATTTGAAAAATCTCAGGGAACAGCTCTGGTTGACCTAGCATTAGGTCATGTGGCCAATCTTAGGCCAATCACTGTGGCCAAGAGGATGAGCTATTAGGACTGGCGGCTCCCTCTAGAATCTCATTATCAGAGTAGGAATGGAGCAGTTCCTAAAAAGAATGGGATGGCTAGAACAGAGAGCCCTGGAAGACAAACTGTTAGGAGAAAAACCACTCTGACTACTGGTTACAAAAGAGGGGTTAGAGCTTCTCCCTTCGGAAGGGATGGCAGGAAGCCCCAGAGCCTTCTCAGCTGAAGATGACCCTCTACTCTCGTCACCCCTTCCCATGGGCTTGTCCTCACAACAGCGTTCACCCTCCTCCCTGAAGCCCTTTCCCTGCCTGTGTCCCTAGACAATCTCTTCCCTTCTCCTTTGGCCCTCTTGGAAGGAGGGAACTCTCTTCTCACACCCTCCTGATGAACCTTCTCTAACTTTTTTTTTTTTTTTTTTTACAGATTCAGCCCCAGCCTTCAGTTTCAGCCACGCTGAGGTCCCTGTTGACATACCAGGTAATATGGGATCCCCAGTTCAGAGAGGACCCCAAGTGTGGACCAGCAATGTGGGCATCAGCTATGAGCTTACTAGAAATGCAGAAGCCTAGGCCCCACCCCAGAACACTGAATCAGAATCTGCCGTTTAACGAGATCCCAGGTGATTCTCATACCCACTAAAGTTTGAAAAGGAATGTGCTAAAGGAAGGTAGTTGGGGGAACAAAAGTCACAACTGATGGACTCCTCAGAGGTGGTGACCAGAGCCAGGAGAGGCAGTCTGTCCTCTTGGGGTCTCCAGGGTTCCTTGGGCATTGACCGTCATCTCCTGAATTGGCCTAGGATGGGGATGGAGTTATTTTCATCAGTCTAAGAACGGAGAAACAAAGACCAAATGGAATAACAAATCTGTGGCAGGAGCAAAGTTAAAACTTTCCTTAAAATTCAAACCCACAAGACGGTCCACACACCTATTACCCAAGAGCATCACTGGGGCTATGATTTTCCAATTTTTGAAAAAAGCTGTGGAATGCTTTCTGCAAAGAGATTATTATGAAGAATACCAACAACATAAAGCAGGTGAAAGTGAGACTGTTCTGCTGGATGTTGAGGTGGAGAGCCAAGATGCCTACCCCCTAACCTCTCATCCCCACCCCCACAGGGTCCTAAGTTACCACCTTTCAACTCCAGAGCTTTGGAGTTCTCAGGAATCCTCAACTTTACCCACTTAGACCAAACCCTGCTTTATAAAACCCTATGTCACCTCTATGAAGGGGATGACCGAAAGGCTTGGGATAGAAGGAGAAACTGGAGGGGGTGTGTGCTCAAGCAATCCATCAATGCAGGCTTTTCTGGGAAGCAAGAAATGGGAATGAAGCTGGATGCGGAGTTTCCTACCTGCTCCTTCCCCATATCTCCACCAGACCATGCTCTCCTTCCTTGGTGCCCTGGACAGGAAGGAGAAGTGAAGAAGTGTTAGGGACACCACCATTATCCCTGTCTCCCCACCCTCCCCCAGCACCTTTCCTCAGTTCCCAAGGCCTACTTCTTCAGCCCTTCCACCTCTCTCCAAGGTCTGCTCTTCTGCCACTGCCTTAGTACATGCTGTCACCAATTTTTTGTTTAATTAATAAAACACTGACCAGAATGAGAGGCTGTAAACCCAAATACTGTTTTATTAAAAAGTCAAAGGGGAAATAAAAGTCATGGGGAGTGGATGTAACTCAGTGGTTAAGCACCTTCTTCCCATGTACAAGGTCCTGGATTCAATCCCCACTAACTCCTTAAAAAAAAAAAAAAAAAAGTCATATAGTCATACGGTATACAATAAAAAGTAAATCTCTTTCTAAATTTCAATCTCCAAGTCCCTCTCCCAGAGACAAACATTTTTAAGATTTTTGTATATCTAAATCCCTTCAGAGGCTTTTTATGCCTTTATAGGCATCATATATATTTATATTTATGCATTCGTTACACAAATGGGAGCAATTTATATGTACTTTTCTGAATCTTTTGAGGTACCAGGGGCCGGGATTCAAGAGGCAATATAGCCTAGTGGGCAGGTATGGGTTCTGGGGTCAGACAATCCTGTATTCAAATTCCAGCTCCCCTTCTTATTAGTAATGTGGTCTTGAGTACTTCACTGTGTAAGCCTCAGCATCCTTACCTTGCAAAATGGAGGCACCTCCAGGTGAGCCCCGAACCTCAGCAGAGTTGCAGCCACACCTACTCTCCAGTTCATCCGACTCAACCAGGACAACTAACAAAAGGGTGATGATGAACAATGCCCATCCAAAAGCAGAGAGTATCCACAACTGCAAGCAAGACTGCTCCATTCATTGCCTCATGGGATCTAAGCCCCCTCTCAATCAGAAGCAGAGCAGGCATCACCATCCTAATATTCTCAAAATTGAGGAAAGAGCAAACCTAAGGGGGAAATGTAACTATGGACTAAAGTAGA
Source organism: Tolypeutes matacus (assembly GCA_026826555.1). Lineage (NCBI taxonomy): Eukaryota > Metazoa > Chordata > Mammalia > Cingulata > Chlamyphoridae > Tolypeutes > Tolypeutes matacus. The sequence goes on from JAKSZT010054305.1 coordinate 985,142, forward strand.
CTTATTATTATTCTAGTAGTGGAAGAATTTGTAAGATTGATATAAAGACAGTGGTCACCAGAGGTTCTGAGGGGAGCGAAAGGGAAGAATAGGTGGAACATGGGACATTTTTGAGACATTGGAATCATTCTGCATGATATTGCAATGATGGATACAAGTCATTAAACATTTTGTCAAAAGCTATAAAATTATGCGGTACAAAGTGTAAAACATAATGTAAATTATAGACCATGCTTAGTAGCAATGCTTCAATATATGTTCATCAATTGTAACAAATGTCCCACAGTAATGAAAGATGTTGTTAATGGGGGAAAGTGTGGGAAGGGGAAGGGGTGGGGTATATGGGAACCCCCTATATTTTCAATGTAAACATTTATGTAATCTAAGAGCTCCTTTAAAAACAAAGAAAAAAAATCAAGTCTCAGAGTTGCTATGGGGACTGAGAGGGGCAATGTATACAGTGAGTGCTCATGGGTTGTAACTACTACTATGCTCAGTATAGTATTGGGCCAGATCACCTTTTATCTATTTTATTCCATGCATTGCCAATAGAGGGCAGGATTGAGTAGTGGTTAAAAGCGTAAGGCACCAGGTTGCCTGCATTCAAATCCTGGCTTACCACTGACTTGCGCAAATATTTAACCTTTATGTGCTCCAGTTTCCTCATCTGCAAAAAAATAAATAAGGACAGCTATTGTCTATACTTCATGGGGTTTTATGCAGATTAAATTTATTCATGAAAAGCATTTAGAATAGTGCCTTTCCCATAGTAGGCACTTAAATGTGAAACATTATTATTATATGCTCAGGTCAAAGGGGCTGTGTCCAAAGGCAGAGTTGATGTCCACCCAGTGTGTTCACAGCAGGTGTCTGCTGATGTCCTATGCCAGACAGTTGCAGTTGTTAAATATTTTGAATATCATCCCTTCCCAAATGGTGTCCCAGGTTTCACTGTTGCCTTTAGTCATGCTACTCCTTCCACCAAGAATACCCTTTCACCCATCAAAATCTTGCCCCTGCTTCAAAGCCAACTCATGTTATACTCAATGAATGTTTACCAAATGAATGAATAAATGAATGAAAGGAAGGAGGGAGGGAGGGAGAGTGGAATGGAAGCCCCTGAGAGAAGACAGAGGAAAACATCTCCTCCAGTTCTCTAGGCTCATCTGTGGAAGAAGTAAAAGCAGGATTGGATCCTTGTAGCAAAGCAAGAGAGAGGTGGGGGTTGGCACACTTTTCATCAACCCTGGACAATGTATTCCAGAACCCACTGTGGACCACACACCACACACCATGCTTTCTCAAGGCTAGGAGGAGCTGAATACTCCCCCCAAGACTGCCAGGCAATGACCTCAACCCACCTCCACAGCAGCTCTAACAGCAACATAACAACTGAGGAGGAGAAGAGGACTGAGATGTGTGGGAGGGAGGAGGTGTATGACTTGGTCACTCAGCAGGAACCTGGGCATGACTCGGCCCCTGAAGGACAACCTGCGTATGATCGCATCACCCCAGATGACAGGGTACTTGAGTCTGTGGCTGAAAGCCTCACAGTGTATACACAAGTGTTCCTCAGTCTGCAGGTGAGCCTTTTTGGTCGGCACACATTCCCTTCCCCTCCCCCTTCTAGGACCATCCAAGATCCTGGATGTAAATATTAGTCCTACCAAACCGTGGGTGAGGGAGTAGGGAGGAATAGGACCAAGGGCGTATGTGCACCAAGCCTTGGGGTCCCTTAGAATGGGGCACTCATCCTTCAGATCCCATTCTTAGGTCATTAATAAGGGAGGTGTTGGGGAACCAAAGGAGCTGTCCCCACTGCACTGAGACCAGAACCTGGTTGGGTGCCCCATCTCCTCAAGGGCTGAGAGTGAAACACTGGAAACCTCTCATTTGGTGATTAAGGCTGTTCTGATATTGATCTCTTTCAGGGGAAGACCCCGGATCCACAGAGGGAAATGCTCACACATAGTGTGCTGCTCTGTACAGAATTTCTAGTCAGTGAGAACAATTTTCTCTTTATCCAAGGGCCCACAAAGTGAGGAATTAATGCCCAGACCATTTTAAATAAAAATTCTAGATTTCCATGAATGAGAAGCTTAAATTCTACCCACTATGCTTCTTCTGACACACTACATGGTCCCCAGGGATGCTTACACAAGTATTCCTGACTTACATCTGTGTGGCCAAAGGCTAGACATTTCTAATTGATTTAACAATATTTGATTGATTACTCTTACCCCTGACCAGAATGAGAGGCTGTAAACCCAGATACTGTATGGACTATATGTATTCCTAAAAAAAAATCTCTAACCCTAATCCTAATCTGCCAAAATGGTAAATTCCCAAAACAATTGGAATTTAACCAATGGCCCAATATCAAGATTTTTTGGAAAATGTGGTCTTAACTACAATACATTGATTTTATTATAGTCTTAAAAGCTCACTTACGAGTGGGAGTCACCATTTAAAAATAATAAAATTAACTAACTTTGATATAAAGTTTGACTGTTTTGAAACATTGAAACATAGCTAAAGAGGCTGAGATTCAAAGGAACTGATTTTTCCAAAGGTCAAACAGATAATTGGAAGTTTCAGTATTAAGAACCACTGAAGTTTTAAGATAATCCCGAATAACTCTAAAGATAATTAACCTTGATCTGAATCTGGCTGTCCACCCCACTTTCACTTTCCTGAAAACATTAGGTCCATCATACTTTAGCCTTTAAATTTTCACCCCTCTTCCCAAGTTCCTTCCTGTAACATGTTCAAACAAGATGAAAAAAGAAATTCTCAAAGTCTTTCTCTCCCTCTGATTTTTCAATTATGCTACTTTCCTGTGATTGATGAATTAATACATAGATATTTATTGAGCACCTTTTGTTTGCCCAGAACTGGGGAGTCAGATATTTTTAAGGCACCAACCCTGACCTTGAGAACTGACCATCTTATCTGTCTTTTGGTGGAGGAGAGGTGAAGTGGATTCATTCACCTGGAAGGGGAGGCAATACACACCACATGACCACTTTCCCAAGGAAATTATGTGGACAGTTCCCAAGGATTTTCTGACTCTGAAAGTGGGAAATATCACTGCACTGAGATAGATAGGAAATGTTTCATGATAAAAAAAAAAAAAATTTGGATTGGACCTTAAAAGATGGATAGAATTTTCCCAGTAAACACTTGTTCAGACCTGCAATTCAGTTCAACCATCATCTAGCCCAAAGCTTCTTTCCACTCTGACCTGGCCCTTTGTGTTTGGGTCAATACTGGTCTACCTTAAAGGCGTGGGCATCTGTCTGCCCTGAGTTTCAGAATGGCCATGAATCACTCCATGTCTGGTCAATCCTCCATAGCTCCCACACCACCACAGGGACATGAGACCCTGAAACCACCTTCACCCACAGTATTAGTAGAAATCAATGCATTTCCTCAGTCAAACTCTTAACAGAATTTATCCCTGGTCTTCAGAATTTTCTGAACCAATAATTATGAAGCAGGTTCTGGGGCTCTTAAGGCCATTATTGCCCACTTGTTCAGGAAACTCTCAAGCTAAATTAAGTTATTATTTTCTGACACACATGTCAGAACGATATTGCAAAGAATATTTATGCTATGCCTAAGCCATTGCTGGCACCTAACCTCCTCTCCTCTCTGCATCAGGTCTCATCTGTTCTTTAGAACTTCCCCTGAACACTCTCAGTCAAATGGTCCTCAGAACTCTTGGAAAATGAATGGGTTCTGAAAATGAATGGTCCAATGGCCTGAACCATTCCTTTGGAACTTAACCTCTACCTGCATTATCTTTACATAAATAAAGATAATTGTTTCTCCAGCTAGGGAAGAGATTGGAATCATTAGACAATAGCTTCTTGAGGGCAAGGCTTTGTCATTTTTGTAGTCCCTCAATTTTCCAAATGAAACTATCTTGTATCTCCCTTGCAGAGAGTCCAGTCCACAACCTTACCATTAAGAGATGCTCCATAAATGTTTGTCATTTGCTTGGTTGATTGTTGAACCTAAGGCCAGTCCATTTGACCCTGCTTCTATAGGTTGGACCAGTCAGGCAAACCCTGTACCCACCTTCCTCTCTCATCAGCACAGGGCTTAGGAAACCAGAGTCTTCCAGGATTTATTAACCATGATAGTATGTGCTGTTCTGGCTCATAGGTGCACCGCCACTGCAACAGAATGATCTTGAGTCTCTCAAAATCCCTATCTATGAAAATTTCACCTGAAAAGAAAAGCAACTGCCACCAGTCTCCTGGAGCCTTCAGGGGGCTGGGACTCCTGCCGACAGAAGGACTTTAGAATTTCCCTCTCGTATCTCAGAGTTGCTTAGATTTAACTCCTCCCCCTTCTTCTTACCCCATGTGACTTTCCAAGCTCATTAATAGATCAGACACAGACTGCTTCTCAGAACCGATGGGCTTCAAATGTAATTATTCTATTTTTCTCCTTATATGCTCATATTGTTTTCTCCCATCAACTAAGAGGAACTTCCTCAAAACTCTGCTAATGCTGGTAGAATGCTGTTGAAAGTGACCTAGATTAATCTGGCTTGACCATCTTTCACACCACCTTCTAACCAGTTGCTAAAATGTATCCGACAGATATCTTTACACATATGCACAAAAATCTATGCAAAATGATCTTTACTGCAGCATTATTCAAAATAAAAGACTGGAAATAGCCTAAATGTCTATTAGTGGGAGTCCAGTTAAATACATGATAGTATATCCATACAATAGAAAATTGTGCAGAAAAGGGTTAACTCAGAAGGTCAGGGTTGTTCACATTCCAAAGAAAGGTTTGGTCCTAATCTGGCTCCAGGGAGGTAACCTCTAAACCCTTGGAATGTCCTGCCTGATAAGAAACTTTTGTTTCCCTGGAGGCCATTGTCCACACCAGATGTTCTATGCTAACAAATTCAGTAGCAGTTTGACCTCTTGAGGGGCTGGGGACTAAGGATAGCCATGTAAGTGGTCAGCCATCTCTATGTGACTGATCTCCAATAAAATCCCTGGACACCAGGGTCAGAGGAGCTTGCCTGGTTGGCAATAGTCCATGAGTGTTCTCACACACCATTGTTGGGAGAATTAAGCATTGTCCTCATGACTACCCTGGGAGAGAACAACTGGAAGCTTGCACCTGGTCTCTCCTAAACCCTGCCTTATCAGCCTTTTTGCATTGCTCATTTTAATCTGTATCCTTTCACTGAAATAATCTGTAACTGTGAGTAAAACAGCTTTTCTGAATTCTGTGAGTCTTTCTGGTGAATTACTGAAACAGAGGGTGGTCTTGGAGATCTCTGAACACACAAATCCTGCCACTTTCATAAAGAAAGGAAAAGTCAAAAAATGTGCTGCTATGGAATGAACTCTAAAATACATTGTTAAGTGGAAAGAGCAAAGTCAAGGACAGACAGTGTGTACCCAATCCTACCAGGTAGATAAAAAGTATATCTATATGCTTCTATAGGTATAAATTAGTTTTAGGAGGATATACAAGAAACTTATCAGTGGCTGCCTCTGAGAAGGAACTGGGAATCTCAAATTGATTTTTGTCTTTCATTTTATTTTATTTTATTTTTTTCTCTCAAATTGAGATTTTCTTTTTACAGCACATATTTTTGTATGGCTGGTTTTTTTTTAACCATATACATGTGTTACTTTTTTGACAATTTTTCAAAGAGCTTAAAATGTCCCTTCCATATAAGCTTCCCATATTTACCTAAAAGAACTTCCCTCCTTATTGCCAGTCTGGATACAGAACAGCCACAGTATCTCCCATCTCCCCTAAATTGTGGCCTTAGTCCTGTACCCTGCCTGTAAGATACTCTTATCCTTGATTTACAGTTCTGATACTGTAGTATATAGTTGTGCTACATGCACTTTCTAACCCATTTATGTCCTTTAATGCTGTGTTTCTGCTGTGTGCTCTCCTGCACATGGCCACTGGGGTCAGGATTGTCTCTGTGACCTGCAATGAGTACTCCCAGGGGGTCAGGCCTTGCTTTATATATAGCTGGAGCTAAAGTACTACTTGTTCACTGATTGGCTCATTGCATGGATCATTTTCTTTGTAAGGCATTAGCACAGAAGCTCAACAGACACAAGATACAACATACTGTGCATTATTATACTCCATATGAAAGCATCCTGAATAGCCCTGGGCCCTCAGGGTCCTATCTCTTCTGCTCCTTAAATGAATCTGACCTGCTCAATATCTACACAATCCAGGACATATAAAAGGCCAGTGTTTTCATTTGCCAAGGCAATATACCAAAATGGATTGACTTTTACAATGGGGATTTATTAGTTTAAAAGCATACAGTTTTGAGACCAAGAAAAATGCCCAAGACTTCATCAGAGATGCTTTCTCACTGACCTGCAGCTGTGGTCAATCAGGCACATGGCAAGACACAATGTCAGCATCTGCTGGTTTCTGCCTTCTCCTCCTGATTCCATTGCTTTCAGCTTCTGGCTGCCTCTGCCTTTCTCTCTGGTCCCGTGGCTTTCTTTCTCCCTGGTTCCTCTGATTTCAGCTTCTGGTTTCCAGGGCTTCCTCTCTCAGCTTCTAGGAGTTTTTCTCTGTGTCTGCAGCCTTTTTCTCTATATATTCATTCCATTTATAAAGAACTCCAGTAAGAGGATTAAGACCCACCCTGGGCTGTAACTTACTGGAGAAATTCAATCAAACGGTCCTTAACTGAATCTAATCTAATCAAAAGTTTACAATAGGTTCATGCCCACAGGAATGTACCAATTTAAGAACATAATTTTCTGGGGTCCACATAAGATTCAAACTACCACAGCCAGTGACAGCCAGTGGTCAGTGTTTCTAGGGTTCATCTGGACTACTTTGATCCCCATAATTTCCTGCTCCCTCTGCTCACTAAATCCCTTCACTCTGCGACTCAACTCCCAATACCAGCCTCAGATCAACCAGCTAGATAATTCTTTTTTAGTATATTTCCCTGGTTTTCATCCTTAACACTTACTCTAGGATGTGATTTGTTCACACATCTCTCCAGGAAGAAACCAGCCTGGCCAGCCACACAGTTTCCAGGGAAGAGGGATCATGAGCTAGTGAATGCCTTGGCAATTCTTCATGAGACCGAATGGCCCCTGTGAACAAGACTGGAGATTCTGACAGCTTACCAGGAGGTGAACAGGATTTAAACAAACATGTTTATTGATGGCCACAAATGCCATTTGGCAGTCATAGAGAGTAAAAGTTCAGAGTATGGAGAAAACACATAAATTCAATTCAAGCAAGAATTTAGACTACTTCTGTATAATACCATAATTTTATATTAAATTCAGATGTCAAACACAGGGCGGAGCAATTGAAGAACCAGGCTCCATGCAGTATCATCTGGTGGGGTCACTGGGTACTGCCTTTTCCCATCTACCCTCATCCCTTTCCTGGGCTCAGTCAGAGTCTCAGCCCTGCTCCCCACAGCCTCACTGGAGGGACCAGCCTGAACACCTGGGAGAGCCCAGCATAGGTCTAGTTCCCAATTGCCTCATCTTTGGCACTCCACTGTCTGAACTCTCCCTCCAGTGGGTGCCATGGGACACTCATCAGGACTCATAGTTTTAGATAGAATATCGTTTCTGACAAAAAAATCGTGAAGAATACAAAATACATTTCTAATAACGTGTCTTTGTAAATCAAGCATCATATTGTAAAAATTAAAATAAAATTTTAAAAAGCTGGTCTCACTGTCCTATTAACAGTAACATATGTGCTCTGGGTAGTTTTTCCACTTACTTTGCACCATCTTCCCTTGCTCCTCCCCTGCCCCCTTGAGACCAACTGGTGAGAGGTAAAAGTGTAATATGCGGGGGTAAAGTTTCTCCTCTGTATTTGATTAAAGCCCAGGCCCTGGCCACCTTGGAAAATCTGCCAGGTGACTCACAGCCAGTTAGTTCACCCTCAAGAGGAGGCTGTTTCTGCTTCCTCTGAGTCACCATTACCTTCCCTCCCTCTTGTTTTGGAAGATGGACCCGGAAGGTGGGTGGTAGCAGTGTACAGAAATGTAGTCATTCCAGATTAGGGAGGAGACAACAGATTGGGAAACCAGAAGGGAATCTCCATACTACCAATAATAATACCCTACTTTACAAAGCACTTTATAGATTACAAGTGCTTGAAATTGCTGTGTAGTCTTTTGTGAGCTACCCAACCTCTCTACCTTTTCTTGCTCCTGTCTATAAGTTAGGAGATGTTATTTAACAGCCTTACTCTTAAAATCACTGTTAGAAACATTTTTAAAGCAAAATATAGACTATGAACAAACTCCCATATCCTCGCCAGACTAGAAACTGTTCTGCAGAGACTCATGTGGCATCTCCATGGTGCCAATTTCCAAAGCAGATGCTGGAATGTAAGAGAAATGAGAACAGCTGTGGCAACTATGAATATATATGGAAATTCTCCAGCTCCTTGTGGCTCAATCGAGCAGGGTTCTGGGCTCTGGGTTGTCTCCTTCCAACCTGCAGAAGAAAAAAAGAAACACCACACCCTTTCATTAGGAAATCCTTATAACAACCCTGTGGGGTATGAATTACTATCCCCATTTTACAGATTTAAAAATGAGGCTCAGAGCAGTGAAATAAATTAATCAGGATCAATGACCAGTATGAAATAAAAGAAGCACTTGAATTCAGTTTTTTTGGTTTCCAGGGCACTTTTAACCACATCATGCTTCCCCATGACCCCACTAGACTGCCTTGGCCCACACAGTGTCTCCCACTACCCGGGACTGTCGAGTTGGCTTTATTTTGGGCACAGCTGAAGTATCAGGAATCCCTGTGGGTCCTGCTGACCCAAGGTAAGCTCCAGCAGTTTTTCTAGCAGCTGTACAGTTGTACTAAGCTACCCACTCTCTCCTTTATGGCCAATGGCAACACTTTTATTGGACCACAGGTGGTAGCTAAGAGGTAGTATGAAGCTGATAGGTAATGATCCTTTCATACCTTAATTTCTCCAGGTATAAAGGGGAGATATAACTAGTGTTGTATGAGGATTAAGTGAGACAATCCATGAGAAGCCCTTGGAAGGCTGCCTTATACATAATTTGTCCCCAATAAATGTTGGGTCCCTCTTCTCCACTCCTTAACTGGCCTGAAGAGAATCAAGTCAGCCACCAGGTTCAGAGGTCACCTTTGAATAGTGTCCACCTGGCAGCAGTTTAAGATTCCTCAAGTCCGAGGATGGCTCCTGATTACTTGCTAACCTTAGAAAATCACTTTGATTCTCTTATCTGTCCCCTCACCCCCATGTATAAACCCTTGGAAAGGAGAGCTGTCAAGTTTGTGGCCTACAGCATGGGGACCAGCCTTAGAACTAGCCTACTTTAGTACCTGAGCTCCCCAATAAGAGTCAAACCCCAATGCATGTTATGACCTAAGATTAGACACTCACTCTCCCTGGGCCTCAGTTTCTTCATCTCTAAAATAAAAGTTTAGATTAGAAGAATTCTAAAATCCCTCTGTGGATGATCTTTGCATAAGTACACCCTGCTATGGCTGGACTTCAGGACTATGGGCACTGTGGTGGTTCAAAGCTCTATGTACCTCAGAAAAACATGTCCTTAAATCTAACCCAATCCTGTGTATGTGAATCCATTTTAAGTAGGACCTTTTGATGAGGTTACTTCAGTTAAGGTGTATTCCACCTCAATCAGGATGGGTCTTAATCCTGTTACTATAGTCCTTTATAAGAGAATGAAATTCAGACAGAAAAAGAGAAAGCTGCTGATGCAGGACACTGAAATCAATGAAACCCAGAAAAGAAAGGAGAGACCAGCAGATGCCACATAACAGAGGAGCCAAGGATCACTGGCAGCCAGTATTGGAAGAAAACATCACCTTAATGATGCCTTGACATTTTCCCAGCCTCAAAACAGTGAGTGAATAAATTTCCATTGTTTAACCCCACCCATTTCACAGTATTTGCTTTGGGCAGCCTAGGAAACTAAAAGGGCACTAAACCCTTTCAGAAGTGGTTCCAGAATCTTACCTCTTCATAGACGGTGCAATTGAAGGAAGGGCTATGGTTTCTCTTCTTGGACCCAGACTGGAAATTCAGATGACAAAGAGTTCTTAACTTGAAGATAAGAGGTGTCCCACTCTTAACTGATGTAGTCCCAAAGGAGGCTCAAGGCCTGGAAAGCCCTGAAGCACCCTCAGCCAGATGTGAATAGAAACTCCTACTTCAAGAGTAAACAACAGAGTTTGTGATCTCCAGTGAAGGCACAACACATACTTGCCTATGATGTGACATTTCTCAGCCAAAGCCTGAGTTTAGTATCCTACACCCACATAACTCTAAAATCCACACATACATGCACCCTTAGCACACACATACATGTACACACATATCCTTCAGAAAAGCCTAATACAAATCCTGCCCCAAATCACACAACTCTTCAACACAGAGCACAACACACACACACAACACACACACCTATTGTAAACATTTCTGACACACACGTAAGTATCAACTCTAGCACATAACCTGGACACAATGGTTTTGTGAATCACTGCAAATCAGATACACTTTAGATAGTATGTAGATTTTTCACAACATAATTCCAAAGCATGAGTTGGGGCCTGTGAACATCTATATGCCCATATATTGTAACATACAATATAAATATAAATATAGATAAAAATATAAATATTTCTCATGGTATGATCCAAGTTGATCAATGGACTTTTTGGAAGGAGGTCAAATGGAAAGTATGAAAAATCCATCATGGTCCCTGACCTACATGTACTAAACACTTCCACAGTTTGGTGGATTCCCATCTTCCCATACTACCATGCTAAGGCTTATAGCTCATACTGTGGTTCCAACCACTCTTCCCACCCCCCTCCCACCCATCTTTCTCTTGTTGGCAGTGTCAACAAGACCAGGAGGAAAAGGATAATCATGTGCACCAGGATACCCTACACTGTGATTCCAGGTACACATGAGATCTGTGAGCTCAGCCTGGAGCAGAATTTGAGGTGGCCATGACAGGCTGCCTCAGTCTGGAGGACTCCACCAGTAGGTGTCTGGCCAGAACTTTTGTCTGGTTCCTGAAAGTCAACATTGTCTCTCTCCAGCTCCAGGCAGTATGGCTCTGCCTTGGAAGCCTCTACAGTGTCTTTGTCCATAGCCTCAACTCTGTGGTCTCTGTGGTCCTTCTGCTTAAAGCACCACCTATCTCTGATTGTCTTCTGCCTCCCACAGAAATTCCTAGAATCTCCTCTAATCCACTGTTCTCTGAGTCTCAGAGCTGTTTTTTCTCTCCAGACAGATCCAGAAAGGCATTTCTAGTTGGTCCATTAACACAGTCATCTACAGTCATTTAACACAAGCTACTCACAAAGCTATCTTTTGCTCTGACATACACAATAGAGAACAACTCACTGGGACATGCACATGCACTGTCTGCAAACATATGCCTGCATGCACATGTGTGTATGTACATGCAAAATACACACCTACATCAATAGCATCCCTCCCTCATCCCAGAGAAAGAGACCCACCTTCCAGGAAGGCTGTACTGATGAATATATTGTAATTACACTGTCTTGTGTTGTGGAAGCAGAATGCTAACAAAAAGAGAAATAAAACCATTTCAGAAGCATAAATCAAGCACAACCCTAGAGCAGTCATCTCATCTCTTCCAATCCTCTTCCTCAACTCTACCCAGAAAGCTTTAAGTGTTAGTGAAAAGAACTCTGGACCAGCAGGGAAGTGAGAAAACCTGAGTGCTAGTCCTACCGGTACTTATTCTGGTTATGATTTTTGAGCACTTATTCTCTCCTCACTCTTGTAACTCTCCTATAAAAGAGGAATTATCATAATTTGATCCATACTTACGAATGAGGCTCTAAAAGGGTAAATAGTCTAACCCAAGTTAGACAGTGTGTTTACATGGCAGAAGCAGGATTGAACCCCAGACTCTCCAGGGTTTTGTCCTCAACAACTCAGTGCTTCTTTTCAGCAACTTGCCTTCCTTCTCTGGACCTGAACCAGGTGTCTTCTAAGGCAGGTAACCATCCTCCTTTTAAGACTCACTGGTGGAGGAATCTCATTCTCTCTCAACACCCTCTTGTGAGCAGAGTTCTTTCATGCAAAAGTGGCTGAAGTCAGAGACCACGCAAATATCAATCACTCTTGTGATCTTTCTTTGAAGCTCTGAGTTTCACCTACTGTCAATAAATCACCTTACCTTAAGGTGAGCAGAAGGAGGCAACACCCAACTCAAGAATTCTAGAGGGGAAGTGGCTGTGGCTCAATCAGTAGGGCTCCCGTTTACCATATGGGAGGCCCCGAACCCGGGGCCTCCTGGTGAAGGCAAGCCCGCCCGCACGGCGTGGTTAGCTGACCCAGCGAGCACAAGCAGCAAGGGGGGGATAAATGAATAAATAAATAAAATCTTTAAAAAAAAAAAAAAAATTCTAGAGTGGCCGGGAGAGTGATTCAGTGCCTCCCGCTCTCCTTTTCTCCCTCCCTCCCTTCTCCATTTCTCCCCTCTCTTCCTCTCCTTCCTTGCCTTCCCTTCCTCTTCTTCACTTTCCCTTTCTCCCTCTCTCCTGTTCTTAATCTTTGTCTGAGGTATATCACCCTACCCCCAAGGACTTTCTTTGTCCCACAGCTCAGCCACCAAGCTAAGGAGGTTGCTGTTTCAGATCTTAATTCTTTTAATTAATTAATTAATTGATTGATTGATTAAAATATCATTTAATCAGAAATTTCCATCATTGACCCCCAGGAGGTAGTGTTACCTTGGAAGAGATGCCCCAGTCAGGACTATCAATGTCATCACAGCTGTCAATATTAGAGGATTCTTCTCCAGTTTATGGGTGAATTTATATAATCTCAGAGTGTAAGAGGTGTGGTGGGGAGAAGTAGAGTGGGGGTTCAGAAACCATTTGGCTCAGCTTTGCCACTACCCAGCTATGTAGCTTGGAATACATTAGTTAACATCTCTGAACCTCGGTTTCCTAATTTGCAAGGCTGTAGTGGGAGATTCAATGAGGAAATGAACATAAAGTATTTTGCACAGTGTCTGGCACTTGGTAGGAACTTAATAAATGTTATTGTTCAACCATGATAAGTTAAAAGGGATCATTACAGATCCATTCTTTCCTGAAAACAGGCATAATATGGAGTGAGGGTAAAGAGTACAAAGGCTCCAAGTACTGGAAGGAGCAGAGAGGGGAAAATGGAAACCAAATTCCAACAAGATTCCTCCTCCTCCTGACTTTATTTGGGATTGGACCTTCTGCCAGGCATGGAAGAAGGAATGCCTACATCAGGCATTCCCATGCTGTTAAGCTCTGTTAAGGCACTCCAGAACTACACTGATCTTTTCAAGTAACTTGTTCATCTAGCTGAACCAAACCATCTTCTAGCTCCCAGGAGCACCAAGATCTCAAGGGAGTGAATTTCCAGGAGGCATTAGGAAGCCCCATTGATAGGTAAGGGATGGACTAGAGCAACCAGAGTAGTACCTGGGACTGGATCATAGAGTAGATGGTGCTCCCTTCTCCAGGGAAATTCTGCTCCTGCTCCTGCTCCTGCTCCTGCCCAAGAAACAGTAAAACAAAGAAACGGGAACATCAGCGGGCAGCACCGGCCGTCAGATTTGTGTTGGCAGGTAAGAGACAGGTCCTGAGTGCAGGTGGCAGGACCTGGGATAACCCCTCTTTGTAACCCCAGAATGTGGAGGGAGAGACAGTAAAAAGAACAGGCTCAAGGGGAGCAGTCCGTGGGAGGAGTAGGCCTGGCCCAGCTGTAAAGGGACTGTGTGGAGCCACCCTGCCCAAGGGGACCCTGACCCTTGCTTCACTTCAGCAACTCAGAAACCTTCCCTGCATTTGCTGAGTTCTCAACTACATTTGTCACATAAGCACTGCAAATAGAGCTCCTACCTCAGGGCACAGAAATGGATAAGGTTTAACTGTTTAAAGCCTGAGCTCATTTAAGCCCCTCTCTAGATCCAGCCTCAGTGGCCAGCTTGCCCTTGGCCTCAAGTCAGCCCCTGGGCAGCCACAGCAAAGGATGAAGCCCTGGACCCAAGGCCAAGGCAGGAGCACACTAGCCGCTTCCTGCTCCCTCCTCTCTCCCTCCCCTCCTCTGGCCCACAAGAGAGTAGGGAGGTTGGGGGTGGGGGAAATAGGAAGGGTGGTTTAGAGGTATTTTGTGTTGCTTGCCCCTGAGTAAACTAGTGGTATGAGCTCTGTTAGGGAGCAGGTGGAGGCTGTTAGGGTTCATTAGACACGGTGGAAGCTGAACTCCCCAGAAGCAGGAAAAAGCTGCAGCGAGGTCAGAGAAACGTCGGCCATCCTTGGAATCTAGAGAGTCATGGGCATCAGGGAAGAAACAGAAGTTTACTGCTTTTCTCTCCTGCCCAGACTGTGAGATGTCTCCAGAAAGACTCTGACCTGGGCCCCAAAGTGAGACGGCATGAAGCTTGAGTTTTAGGCTTTCACACTGGAGCCTGGAGACAGTCGGAAGAGGCCGGGGAAGGATGAGGTGGGTGGGGGGACACCCCTGAGTCAGAGGTAATAGGCAGGATAACAGACCTGAATCCCCAAGAGGCTTCTGTTGCTCTAAATAGTTATTTTCCTAAGTTCTCCTCGTTTTACCTAGTTTAAAGCCATCTTCACTTGGGTGGGGGGAGGTTATTTTTGGCAAGCACTTGACCCTTAATAGCTAAGGCAGTTGCTCTCAGGAATCCACAGGGCATAAGGCTGCCAGGGTCTAGTAGCAACAGGAGAATCATCTTTTATTTATTTATTTATTTTTTTTTTTTTTTTTTTTTTTTTACCGGGAGGTACCGGGGATCGAACCCTGGTCTCTCCATATGGTAGACGGACGCCAAACCTCTTGAGCCACGTCCGTTTCCCCATCTTTTATTTTTCACACCCCAATATCCCCACTACTAGGGCAAGGAAAACAGGGTGGGAAAGTGCCCTAATCTCCCCGGAGCACAGGGAGGGGAAGCTGCTTGTCTGTTCTGTGAAGCCTCGTACTTGACTTCCTGGCACAGTGCCACACCTCCTCCTGGCACTTGCTCCCCACCTCCACCACCACTCATTTGGCAGCTCACCATTGTGAGGAGGAGGAAGGCCATCAGAAAAAGGCCCTTCCCTTTGGCCCGCCACCACATCCTGCCCAGCAGAGCAGCAGGGGACACCCTGCAGACCCCTCTGCAGTTTCTGCCTTTCCCACATCACTGGCAGAGTTGGCCACTACCTGCAGAGTGCTGATGAGAAGTTCCCGGAGAAGCCCACTCTGGCTCGTCGGCTTTGTGTTAACCTGGTTACTCTCTAGCACCTCAGCCAGGCTCAGGCACCGTCTTCCTAAAAGGCTATAAACACAGCCTACGGGGCCGGCTGCAAAACTGCTATGCTTTGTGGCTCCTCACACTGGCATCCTCCCCAGCCGGAAGGAGGATCAGGGGACTCACGCAAGTAGGTTCTGACTTGCTGGGATACAGGAATTTATAGTCAAATACAATAAATACAAGGTGGCCGGACTCCTTCTGGGGCCCAGCTGGTGAGACTGGGTGGAAACAAGCATTTTGCCCTCTGCTGCTGCTTTCTGTCCTCTTCCATCCCTTCTCAGCAGTTGCATTTTGCACCACGATGCCCCTTCTGCCAGCCCTTCCATCACCTCTGCTCCCTTTCTTTTCCTCTTTTCCTCCATAGTCAAAATAGGAGGCTGATGGATAAAAAATAGGGATGGGAGGACTGAGGATCACTTTGGGAAGACAATTGTCCAGTTCTCTTTTTTCCTTGCTCTGCATGGTCATCCCCCCAACAGCACCCTCTAGACCACCCTGATTGTATTTACAGTGTCTTGTGTTGACCCGAGCCCTAGGGTGCCATACTTGATCTCTCCTGATTTGCAGGTTGTTGACATCTGTATAAACTGTCAGAAATTCCTCTGTGCCAGTATCTGTAAAAGAAATGAGGCAAACAACAGAGCTGTGAAGACGTGCATAAGGCATCCTGTCCAGGTTTCTACTTCTGGCAGGTTCTCCCTCCATCCCAGATGGCCAAGACCTTGAGAAAAGGTTCTAGAAAGAAGGCAAGTCCATGCCCTTCCCAGGATACCTCTCCCATTGCCTAAAGAGCACCAGGGCAGCAGCCACCCCTGACATGCCCAGTCCTCCAGGCCAGGCAGTCCCCCACCACACACGACACCTGCCAGTAAATCTGCACGTTGGGGATCTGGGCAGCCATCATAGAGGCCATGAACTAGGAAAAAGGGCCTAGCACCCTCTGCGTCCCTCCCTCCACCATGCACACACACTTCCCAACACTCCCCAGGAAAAGTAGCTGCAGTGTTCCCAGGCACATCCCACTGGACCCTGCATGCAGATAGCTCTGGCAACAGCAGCCCCTGGGGACCTTCTACTCACGTGAATGCTTCACCTTCTTCCTCCACACACAGAAGCAGGTGAGGGTGCTGAGGAACAGTATGATTAGGAGAACTACGATGGGCACCAAAATGGGCAGAAACCTGAATTCTGAGGGAGACAGAAGGCGTGAGGACTGAGCTCCCAGCCCTCCATCCTCCCCCTTACCACCTGCCCATGTGACAGCCAGCTGTCTGCCGCAGGGGCTATCTCAGAGCCCATGTTCCTCCCTGGTGTGGCTTCTCCTCACGCCCTGTGAATTCACCAACAAGGCTGTCTCTGTCTCTCTCCGCTCAGTTGGGTGCCCTGCCCTGGAGTGATGCCTGGAGCATGGAGGTTGATATCTGATAGACCTGGTTCAAATTCTAATTCTACCCCATAAGCTCTGTGCCCTTGGGCAGCTCAACCTCTCTGAGCCTCAGTCTTCTCACCTGTAAAGGGAGATCATGTTAACTACCTATGGGAGTTAATTATGTAACCGAATATATGTAAAGTATCCGGCATGTCAAGTAAATTCATTTATTTTTAACTCAACAAATATTTATTCAACACGTACTATGTGCCAAGCACCGCTTTCATTTCACTTCCTGCCCCCTGACTTCACTGCTCTTCCTCTACATTTAATCTCTTCATCTAATGTTTTTGTCATTCATGGAGCCTCTCCAATCAACAAGGGAGAAGGGAAAGGACTTAAGTGTTCTGAGTGCCAGGCTCTTTAGAAACATGATCTCATTTACTCTTAACAGCAATCCTGTGAGGTAGTTATTACTGCCACCCCCTTTTTACCTAAGAGAAAAATGGAGGCTCAGAGAGGTTAATGAATTTGCCTTAGATCCCAGAGCTAGTGAACAATGGAGCCATGATTGACATGACCCCAAAAGCCAACGTCCTTGTCACTAAACATGTTGCCTCAGTTTTGTTCACTTCTCTTTTGCCCACAAGTTCTTCGTTTTATTGCCCCGATTTGGATATAAGCTCTTTAAGGACAGGGACTGTATGTTGTTTTCTCCCTGTAATGCCCATGCAAATGGCACATTAAATCTTTGTTTATCTAACAAAAATTGGTGCAAATTTATCTCAGGGTAGCTCTTTGGATGAGCATAAGCAGTAAGCCAAGAACTCTTCCTGGTACCCCTGTGATCACACTGACTGCTCCCACTGACCTGGGGTACTGTTTTCAGTGGAGTTATCTCTTGGGGGACAATATGGCTTGGGGCAAGTTATCACTCAGGAGGAGGAAACAGGTTTCCATCAGTCTCCCAGAGGAAGAAAATAATGGTCAGGTGCCCTTGCAGGACTATAACTCACCCAACAAATATGTATTCCCTGATGAGAAAGAAAAACTTGTATCTCCCAGAAGGAGATTCTTGATTGGGATAAAATTCTTCCTGAAGTAGGAAAGGAAGCCAGAAGACAAGACCCCTTAAGAAAGGGCTGCAAAGCACCAGGGGAGGCAGCCAAGGGACCCCGTGTTATTGCATATGGGCCTGGTTGTAGGGTCCAACACCTTCAGCCCCTGTTATAGCCCAAAATGTTCTTCTTACTCTTGTGGGCACTCCAACATTCCTGGGTGAAGTTGAGGGTGTCGTTTGCCCAGCTGACAGGGTTGCTGACATTGCAGGTATATGTGTGCAAGCCATCAGCATCAATCAGCAACTCCAAGTGGGTAAGGTTCCTCAGCCCCGAGATCAGTTTACTTCCTCTGTACCAAGCATAGCTCACATCACCATCATTGGAGACCAAGCAGGTCAGAGTCACCTGGCACAAACCCCTATCCAGGACCTTCCACTGCTCCTGCAGGCTGGGCTTCTCAACAGGATCTGGAAGCAGAGATTCTGATCAGAAAGGCAGTGAAATGCAAGCTCTGCAGGGGTGAGAAGGGAAGGATGAGCTGTCCTGGGAACTCACCAAATATAAGAACCTGAAACTTGGTTTTTGAAACTTTCCCAGACATACTGGTGACCTCCAGAAAGTAAAAGCCGCTGTCCTGCTGTTGAACTGCCATGATGAGAAGAGTAAAGTCCTTGATGGTAAAACTGAGTCTATTGCTGAAACGCTTCAAAACCCACGGTTCATAATTCAGACTGGAACCATTCGTCCAAGTCAGTATCACAAAACATGTTAGATTTGAGGAAAACTGCACCTTCCATTGGACAGAGTGTATATTTGATTGTATGTTACGTGGCTGTAAGCAGAGAGATGCTCCTGAGAGGCCAATCACTTCATTGGTAGAATCTAGGAATTCCAGGAGAGAGAATCCAGGCTGAAGGTGGCAGGAAGGGTACCAGGTCTGAGTAATGTGGGCAGCTGAGGTAACTTCTTTAAGTGAAGATAACTGGGGAGAGTATGAGAGGCCCAGAATCTAAGAGAACCTTTAAACTTACTTACCTCATCTGCATTCCCTTCTCCCCAAGCTCTGTGCCCCTAGTCTAAAGGAGTTCATAAAATAATAATTGCTAAAATCTAGAGTACTTATGATGTGACCCTCAGATTTCTAAATACTTTACATATTTTAACTATTTAACTCCACAATGACCTTATGAGGTCATTTTACAGATGAGGAAACTAAGAAAGAACCTAAGTAACTGGTCAAAGTTAAACAGTGAGAAAGATGAGCTTATGTATTAACCACATTTTCTAGTTTCTGTAAATTGATACCTTATCATCTGTAGGTGCCCCCAGGTGGCCAAGCCCCATTTATACATCTGTAACACCTAGATAATTCCAACCCCAGTTTCAGGGAAAGCACTTTCACATATAGCCAGCCAATCCCACACTGGCATGACCCTGCCCACCTCCTTGCCCACTTCCCACAGAAACCACAATAAAAACACTCTCTCAGCCCCACTTGCTCTCTCTGCCTTTTGACCAACACTGGTGTCTTACCTATGTGTCCCTGCATGGTGTACTGCCCTCTCCCTCAGGAACTGTGACTGAAATAAATCTTTCAAAATCTTCTTATCACTCTCTCTTGATCTGCATTTGACCTTACCATACCTCACACAAGGTAATATAAACAAAACTGTTTAAAACCCAGTCAATTTGTCTTTAGAGCAGGAACTCTTAACCGTGCTGTTATAAGCGCTATATCCGGTGTGCCTCCCTCCCACAGCTCCAAGGCAACCACTAGTGGTCAGCGGTGGTTGCTGGAAGACCTAATAGCCAGATCCCATAAAATTAACATTCCAAGTTGAATTCACAACTCTCTCCCCTGTCTTACCATAGAGCTGGATTCATAATTCTCTCATAACATTTGGCACATTGGATTGTGGTCATTACTCAATAATATTTGCCAATTTTTTAGTCACCAAAAAGTACCCCCAAGGATTGCTCCATAGAAAACAATTAGAAACAGAAAAATAAAACCACACTTCCCAGGTATATACCAGCACTTCTCTCTCTGGGAATCAAGATGGGAGCTATTGTATATGAGGAGTATGTCAAAGAGCTGCTTGCCCTTGTCCACCCTAAAGCAGCCCAGTGCAGTTAGTGGAGAAAAGTAGAAGTTCCTGTGGCCACTTTTGTCAAGGAAACTATGTGGCATGGCCCAGTGGATGAAGGAACTTTCAAAGTCTGTCTGGGAAGGAGAGGTTAGGGGGAGATTGGAGAAAAGAATAGGAGATAGACATAGTTGTACAAGCAGCTTCTGTCAAAATGGAGGACGTTAAGAGGAGAGCAATGGCGAAAGAGGGATTTTTAGATGTCCATTGTTTTAGTTGCCTTGGCTCCTCAAGCAAATACCATGCAATGGATTGGTTTAAACAATGGGAATTTATTAGCTCACAGTTTTGAGGCTAGGAAAAGTCCAAATCAAGGCATTTTCAAGGTGTTGATTTATTCCCAGAGACTGGCATTCTGGGGCTGGCTGCCAGGGATCCTTGGTCCTTGACTCCTCTGTCACATGGCAATGCACATGGTGGCCTCTCCTGGTCGCTCCCTTCTCTTCCCAGTTCCTTTGACCTTCAGCTTCTTGCTTCCCATGGCTTTCTCTCTGTCTGTCTGAATTTCACTCTGCTTATAAAGGACTCCAGTAATAGGATTAAGACCCATCCCAATTAAGTTGGGTCATACCTTAACTGCAGTAACATCATTAAAAGTTCTTACGTACAATGGGTTCATGCCCACAAGAATGGATTATATTTAAGAATATGTTTTTCTGAGGTACATAGCTCCCAACCCACCACAGTCTGGCCTCTGGATCCCAAAAAGACATTGTCTTTCTACATGCAAAATACTTTCATCCCATCACAACATCCCAAAAGTCTTATATCATTTCAGTAACAATGCTAAGTACAAAGTCTCATCACAATCCGTTATGGGTGTGGTCTGTCCTGGGACACAATTTCCCTGTCTCTGGACCTATGAAACCTAGAGAACAAGTTATTGGCTTCTAATATACAATGGAGGGAGAGGCATAGGATAAATATTTCCATTCCAATAGGGAGAAATTGGAAGGAAAACAGGGGTTATGGGTCCCAAACAATTCTAAAACCTAGCAGGGCAAACTCCATTAGATTTCAAGATTCAAGAGTCATCTATGGATTGACATTTCATCCTCTGGGCCTGATGGAGTGGCAGCCCCACCCCTTCAGGCACTTGTGCAGCAGCCATGCTATCCCTGAACCCTGGGGTGAAGGACCCACCATCTCCAAGCATTGGGTTGGCAGTACTCTCCCTGAACAATGGGGCAGAAAGTCCATCCCCCTCCAAGCACCAGGGCAGATGACCTACCTCCTCCAAGCACAGGGGCAGGTATGCCCCTTCTATGCACATGGATGGGGCTGTTCTTTTGGCCCAAGGAAATATCTTCAGTCCAGATCTTGCCTTCCATGGCTCTGCCCTTGAAGTCATTCTTCCATCTCAAACCTGGATTGGATTAAAGTGATCTAGGATATTTCTAACCTGACTAGTATTTCTAACCAGCATTATATTATTTCTAAGATTTTTCATATACAATGTCCAAAATGAAATTTAAAAATAAGCAGGCATAAGAGGAGGAAACTTTTTCAAAACCAAAATAAACAATGGACAATAAAAACAGACTTATGGGACATTTAAATAATAAATTGATCAAAGACTTTAAAATAATTATATTTAATATGTTCAAGGAAATAAAATATAAATTTGAGAATTTCTTGCAAAAATGATCATGGCCCTTGCAATAAGACCTTTTAGCTCTTTCTTTGTCAAGAGATAAGGTCCGGTTCCTCATCTGTTGTAAATGGGCTGGACTTCTGACTTGCTTTGATCATTAGAATGCAATAAAAATGATATGTCAGTTCTAAGTCTAGGTCTGAAAAAGCTTGCACATTTTTACTAGTTCTTTTATTATTATTATTATTTATTTATTTATTTACTTACTTTTTTTCTTTTTAATTTATGCCCCCCTCCTCCAGATGGTTCTCTTGTCTGTCTGTTCATTGTTTGCTCCCCTTCTCCAGGAGGCACCAGGAGCCAAACCAGAGACCTCCCACATGGGACGTGAGTGCCCAACAGCCTGAGCCCCAGCAGATCCCTGTAGGCTGTGGCATCTGCTGGCTTGCGGCATCTTGCTGGTTTGAGCACATATTTAGGCATCTGCTCATTGTGGCAGTGCGGTGTCTAGCTCATTGCAGCAGGTGTGGTGTCTGCTCATCTTCTATCGGAGACACTGGGACCTCCCAATTGGTAGGTGGGAGCCCGACTGGTTGAGCTACATTCGCTTCCTGACTACTAGTTCTCTTGGAAACCTGAACAAGCACAAGATAACCTACTAGAGGTAAGAGATCACATGGAGGAAAAATGAGCCAGCACAACTGAGACAATCCTAGATCAACCACTCAGCCAACCTGGTATCTCCAGCTGACCAATAGAGGCAAGAGTGATGCAAGATGAATCAGAAGTGCCCAGGTGGGCCCAGGCCATAGTGCCAATTTCCAGAATTGTTGGCTAAATAGGTGGTTGTTGTTTTAAACTACTAAGATTTAAGGTGGTTTTTAATGCAGAAAACTACCTGATAAATCAGGAAAAAATTTTTGAAGAACTAAATGGAAATTCTAAAAATAAAATATAAAATAACTGAAAAAAAAAAAGAACTCATTTGAGGAGTCTAAAAGGTATTTAGACACCACTGAAAAGAGAATGAGGAAACTGAAAAATAAATCAAAATAAAATATTCAGAGTGAAGTACAAAAAACTAAAGAAGGTAAATATAAAAGAAAAAGTGTAAGAGACATCTGAGATATCATGAAAAAATCTAACCTAAGTGTAATTGAAGTCCCAGGAGAGGAAAAACAAAAGGAGCAAAAGAGATAATGGATGAAAATTTTCTAAAACCTAAGAAAGATTTGCAAAACATACTACAAGCCCCAAGCAAGGTTAAAACCAATAGCAACCACAACAAAATCTAACATCAAAAAAATTACTGAAAACCAAAACAGCCAGAGGAGAAAAAATTAAACCCCTTTCATGAAAAAAAAACCTTACAGGTGACATTTCAACATAAATGATAAGAACCAGAAGACAATGAAATATCTTCAAAATGCTGGAAGAAAATAACTGCCAGTCTCGAATTTTATACCAGTGAAAAGATACTTCAAAAATGACGGTGAAATAGAGACATTTTCAGAAAAGCAAAAATTGAGAGAATTTGTCACCAGTAGATGTGCACTAAAGAAAATACTTCTTTCTTCAGATAAAAGGAAAATGGCTCAAAATGGAAACTCAGAGACAAGAAGAAATGAAGAACAGTAGAAACAGTAAATAAGTAGGCAAATCTAAATAATTATGTTTTGATTGCATAATGACAATAATAATGTTTTTCAGAGTTAATATATAGAGAGAATTAAAATACAAACAATAATTACCATGTAATTCAGAAATGGGGAAATGGAGTTAAATTTCCTTGTCCAAGAAGTGATAAAAGTACTACTTTATATTCAATAAGCCAAGAATGCATGCTCTAACCCAGGGGTTCTTAACCTTTTTTGTTCCATGGACCCCTTTGCCAGTCAGGTGAAAACCACGAACCGCTTCTCAGAATATAGCAGCAGATAGTTTTTTGATACTCAACAACAGCATGTCTTTAAATTAAGTTTTAAATTATTCAAAATTAATTCAAGCTCAAAGTCCCCCTGAAATCTTTCCATCAGCCCTAGGGGCCCATGGACCCCTGGTTAAGACCCCTACTCTAACCCTTAAAGTAATTGCTAGAAGAAAATATGAGAAAGCTAATACAGAATCCAAAGAAGGAATGAAGAAATAAATATACCCAAACCAAAAGAAAGAAAGAAATAATTAAAAAGGAATATAAAGAGTGCGAATATTCTTGCTGTCCTGATTTTGTGATAATCAAGGTAGGCTAAACATTCACTATATTAGAAACCATGCATGTGTCCCAGACCTAGTTTTTCCCCCTAGGTCTGGTTTTTGGAATGCTGGTGATAAACTAAGCCTGATTTATTATATGACCATCCTGTATGGGAAAAAACTGTAATTTTGGGTATCTTTGGTCAACCTTAAGAGATAGAGCAAGTGGATGGATGTGGCTCGGGTGGTTGGGGGTCCATCTCCCATATGGAGGGACCTGGATTCAATCCCTGAGACCTCCTGCTAAAAATTTTTTAAAAAGAAAAATATAGAAGTCACATGGGCCACCAGGCCCCACGCATGGGTGCGCCACCAGGACCCACAAGCCATGCAGCAAGATGATGACATAACAGGAGAGTGGCACAAGGGAGAGCCAAGACAAGACACACCAAAAAAACAGGAACTAAGGTGGCACAGGTGGTAGGATGCCTCTCTCCCATATCGGAGTTTCCAAGGATTGAATCCCAGTGAAGACAGGAGGAGAAGGATGAGAAGAGATGGCAGGAAACAGACACAGAGTAGCCCAGCGAATGGACACAGAAACAGCAAAAATGGGGGGAGGGGGGGTAAAAATGGATAAAAGTAAATAAATAAATCCTTTAGAAAAATGTATAAGGGAGGAAGATACGGACTATAGTTGGTAGTAATACTTTGCCGATGCTCTTTCATGATTTGTAACAAATGTTTCACAACAATGCAGGGTGATTGGAGGGGGGTGATGTGTGGAAGCCCTGTATGATGTTATACATGTTTGTTTTGTAAGTTCACGATGTTTACTGAACACTTATGGTTTATTTATATTCATGTATGAATGATATACTTCAATAAATTTTTTAAAAAAGGAATATAGAGGGAAGCAGATGTGGCTCAAACAATTGAGCTCCCACCTACCACGTGGGAGGTCCATGGTTTGGTTACCAGTACCTCCTAAAGAAGACTGCAAGCTTGCATGATGGGCAGGTGCGGCAAGCTGACACAACAAGATGACACAAGAGACACAAGAAGAAAAACATAATGAGAGACACAACAAAGCAGGGAGCAGAGGTTCCCGGTGCCTCCTAAAGAAGACAAGCAAGACAGCAAGCTGATGTGACAGGCAGGCACGGCAAGCTGATGCAACAAGATGGCACAACAAGAGACCCAAGAAGAAAAAACATAATGAGAGACATAACAAAGCAGGGAACGGAGGTGGCTCAAGCAATTAGGCACCTCCCTCCCACATCGGAGGTCCCAGGTTCAGTTCCCGGTGCCTCCTAAAGAAACAAGGAAGACAACAGACACAGCAAGTGCAAACAATGAGGGGGTGGGGAAAAATAAATAAATAAAATAAATCTTTTTTAAAAAAAAGGAATATAGAAAAATTAGGATATGTAGAAATTAATTAGTATGATGGTAAATTTGAACTCCAAAATATGTAGGTAATTACATTAAATATAAACAGACAATACCTAAATAAAAGGCAAAGATTATCTGACTGGATAAAAAAAAAATAAAGCCAACCCTATGCTGTTTACATGCTGTATTTAAACACTTAAAAAGTGGAAAAGCTATTCCATGAAACACTAACTATAAGAAAGTTACTATCTCAATATTAATATTGGACTCTGATACTCTAATATTTAAAGTCTATTTTATACTTTAAGGCAAAATGCATTTTTAAAAAAAGATAAAGAAATACAATTCATAAAAATGCAAGGTCCAATTTATCAGGAAGATATAAAATAAATTTGTTTGAACAACTGAAATTTTGTTTTAGCCTTAAACATATGAAGCAAATATTAACATGGGTAAAATGAGAAATATTTTTTAAAATCCACAATCATAGTGGGACATTTTAATATATACTCTCAATAACTCATAGAAAAAGTAAATAAGAAAATTCTCAAGGATATAGAAGATTTGAAAACATAGTCAATTAACAAACTCTAGATTATCTAATTAGGATACTGCACCCATTAATGTCAATATTCACATTCTTTTCAAGTGTACATGAACATTTATAAAAATTGTTCATTTTCTGGGCCATAAAACAAGTTTAAAGCTAGAAATCAACATAAAGAAAAAAAAAATATATATATATATATATACACAAACACACACACATCCCCATTTTTTT
Source organism: Tolypeutes matacus (assembly GCA_026826555.1). Classification (NCBI taxonomy): domain Eukaryota; kingdom Metazoa; phylum Chordata; class Mammalia; order Cingulata; family Chlamyphoridae; genus Tolypeutes; species Tolypeutes matacus. The sequence continues at coordinate 1,011,043 of JAKSZT010054305.1, forward strand.
AAAACCAAGAATTAAAGTTCTCAATAACTTTAAGGTCAAAGAAGAAATCAGAAACCACAATGGAAGTTTGAAAATATTTGAGCTAAAAATAATGAAGATACAAGAGTGAATGTGGCTCAAGAAGTTGAGCACCTACTTCCCACATGGGAGGTCCCAGGTTAGGTCCCCAGTGCCTCCTAAAAAACAAAAAACAAAAAAAAAAAAGGAAATAAACAAACAACAATCAAACAAATGAAAAAACAAACTCAGGGGATATGATGTGGCTCAGTGCTTGAGCACCAGCTTCCCACATACAAGATCCTGGGTTCAATCCCTGGCCCCATTACCTCAAAATACACACACACACACATATATATAATGAAGATACTATATATCAAAACCCATGGGATACAGCCGAGGGAGGCAATGATTAAAAGGAAAATTACATTCTTAAATGCATATGTTATAAAATAAGAAGACTGAAAGTTAAAGATCTAAGCATCTCAAGAACTCACAAAAAGAACAAAAAATTAACTTAAAGAAAGAGAAAGGACACAGGTAAAGAGGAAATAGAAAACAACTATACATATAGAAACACTTTTTTTAAAAAAAGAATCTGTTGGAAATATGGAAAAAAAAGAAGTATTTACTGAAAACTCCTCAAATGTGATGAAAAATTTTAATCTACACATCCAAATCTCAACAAACCCAAGTAGAATAAATATAAAAAGATACACACCTAGACAAAACATAGTCAAATAGTGAAAGTCAAAGAAAAAGAGACAATTTATAAAAAAACAAGGTAATGAATTCCTCACATAGAGGGAAGCATAAATAAGGGTAATTGCTGGATGCCATAAGGAAGTGGGCTGGCATATTCAAAGTTCTGAAAGAACTTTGGCCAAGAATTGTATATCCAGCAAAACTATCCTTCAATAAGGAAAGTGAAATAAAGACAATTCCAGATTAAAAAAGAAGAAAACAACTATACAATAGAGTAGATAAAGAAAGCCACTTTTTACTTTATTAAAAGATCAAAATGCATAGATAGATCAATTGAAGGAAATGTTAAAGGGCACAAATAATCAATATTAAAATTTTAAGGTGTCATTATATAGTCTACATATGTTAATGAGATCTTAAGAGTTACAAACAGCTTTATGTCAACAAAATTTAAAAGTTTAAGTGAAATAGAAAATGTTTTATTTTAAATTAAATTTAATCTATGCTGAAACCTCAAAAAGTTAACTTCAGACCCAGCTGAATTCACTGGTTAATTCTACCAAATATTTAAAAAGAAATAACTCTGATCTTACACAAACTCTTTTGGAGATAGAATTTAAAAAAAACACCTCCAAACTTGTTTCATGAGATTGACATAACCTTGACACAAAAACCTGTAAGTACAATATAAAAGAAAAATTACAGGCTGCTCTCAATCATGAACATGGGTGCAAAAACTCTAAACAAAATACTAGCAAACCAAATCTGCCAAATACATAAAGAAACAAGAAAGTATGGCCCATTCACAGGGAGAAAAAAATGAACAAAAACTGCTCCTGAGGAAGCACAGACATTGGACTTACTAGGTAAAGGCTTCAAATCAACTGACTTAAATATGCTCAAAAAGCTGAAGGAAAACTATAGGCAGATAACTAAAGGAAACCAGAAACCTATTTGTCTCAGTAAATAGATGATATCAATAGAGAGATAGAAATTATAAAAAGAAGCCAAATAGGAGAGCATGTGTAGCCCAGTAGTTGAGCACCTACTTCCCATGTACAAGGTCCTGGGTTCAATCCCCAGTACCTCCTTAGATAAAAAAATTAAAAAAAAACTAATAGAAATTCTGCAATTGAAAAGTATAATAAATGAAATGAAAAAAAAAATCAGCAGAAGAATCAGTGAACTTGAAGATAGTTTGATTGAAATTATCCAAACTGAGAAGAAAAAAGAAGGAAGAAAAATGAACAAAGCCTAAGAGACATGTGGGACACCACTGAGCATACTAGCAAATATATAATGGGTTTCCCAGAAGGAGAGAAAAGAGAGAAAGGATCAGATAGAATATTTGAAGAACTAATAGCCACACACTTCCTAAATTTGATTAAAGCCAAGAAGCACAATGAACTCCAAATAGATCCACACCAAGATATATTGTAATCAAATTGTCAAAAGACAAAGAGAGGGGAGCAGATGTAGCTTAAGTGGTTGAGTGCCTGCTTCACATGTATAAGGTCTTGGGTTTGATCCCTGGTACCTCCTAAAAACAAAACAAACAAAAAATCAACTCAGGGGACCCAGTGTAGCTCTGTGATTGAGTGCCAGCTTCCCACATATGAGGTCCAAGTTTAAATCCCCAGCCCCAGTACAAAAAAAAAAAAAAAAAAAAAAAAAAAAAAAAAGGCAAAGGGAGAATCTTGAAAGGAGCAAGAGAAAGGTGATTTGTCACATACAAATGATCCTCTGTAAGATTAGCAGCCAATTTCTTATCAGAAACCATAGAGGCCAGAAGACAGTGGGATGACATTTAAAGTGATGAAAGAAAAAAACCTGGCAAGCAAAAATTCTGTATCTGACAAAACTATCCTTCAAAAATGGAAAACAAATGAAGACATCCTCAAATAAACAAAAGCTGAGAGAATTTGCCAATAGTAGACATGCCTTACAAGAAATGCTAAAGGAAATCCTTTAGGCTGAAATAAAAGAAACTAGACAGAAAGTCAAAGCCGTATGAAAGAATAAAGAACATTGGTACAGGTAACATATAGACATATAGAAAACAAATTGCCAAATAGCTGAAGACCTCCCTTACCAGTGAAAACTTTAAATGTAAGTAAGCTACACTATCCAATTAAAAGCAGATATTGGAAGAATGGATTTTTAAAAATGATCCAAGGAAGCGGACGTGGCTCTGGCATTTGGGTGCCCGCCTACCACATGGGAGGTCCTGGGTTTGGTTCCTGGTGCCTCCTAGAGAAGACAAGCAAGATAGCAAGCTGACGGACAGGCTGGTGCGGCGAGATGACACAACAAGATGATGCCACAAGGAGACACAAAGAGGGAACACAATGAGAGACACAACAAAGCAGGGAGTGGAGGTGGCTCGAGTGATTGAGTGCCTCACTCCCACATGGGAGGTCCCACATTCGGTTCCCGGTACCTCCTAAAGAGAAGATGAGCAGACACAGAAAGCGCACAATTAATGGACACCTAGAGCAGACAGGGAGCATAAGCAATGTCGGGGGGGGCCCCCCCGAAAAAATAATTAAAAAAAAATTTAAAAAAAAAAAAAAAAAAAAGATCTGACTATATATCATCTACAAGAGACTCACTTTAGATCCAAAGACACACGGGTTGAAAGTGGAAGGATCCTTGAGGGAGGAGGCTGCGATTTGTTGGGTTTTGAGTCCCCAACACAATGCCCTGACGAAAGCAGATTTTCAGGAAATGTTTCTTAAATAAATGGGTAAATGAATGATGGAATGAAAAAAAAAAAAAAAGAAAGTGGAAGGATTATAAATAGTAACCAAAAGAGAGCTGAGGTGACTATACTAATATCAGACCAAAAAAGACTTTTTAAGTTAAAAATCGCTAAACTATAATGTAAACTATACTCCACGGTTAATAGCAATGCTTCATTATGTTTTCATCAATTGTAACAAATGTACACACTAATGAAGGAGGTTGTTAATGTGGGAAAGTGTGGGTAGGAGAGGAAGTGGGGCATATGGAAATCTCCTATATTTTTATGTAACATTTATGTAATCTAAAGCGTCTTTAAATGTAAATATATATATATAACTAAAATAAAATAAAGCAAAGGAAAATTTTTAAAATTGCTATGAAAGACAAAGAAAGACATTTTGTAATGATAAAAGAACCAATTCTTCAATAAATATACACACATAACAACAGAGTTCCAAAATATCTGAAGCAAAATCTAACAAAATTGAGGTGGGAAATAGACAGTTCTGCAGTAATAGTTACCAAAAAACTTGAACACACATTTCTCTAAAGATATACACGAAAAGATGCTTAGCATCATTAGTCAATGGGAAATGCAAATCAAAACCACAATGAGATACTGCTTCATAGCCACTAGGATGAATGTAATAAAAAAAAAATAAATAAAAAAAAAAAAAAAACAATAAAACAGAAAATAACAAGCATTAGCAAGGATTAGAGAAATCAGAATCCTTACATATTGCTTGTGGGAATGTAAAATGGGGCACTGTGGAAAATAGTTTGGCAGTTCCTCAGTAACTTAAACACAGAATTACAACATGACCCAGCAATTTTACTCCTATGTATATACACAACAGAATTAAAAACAAGTATTCAAACAAATACTTGTATACAAATTTTCATAGTAACATTCACAATAGCCAAAAGGTAGAAATAACCCAAATGTCAATCAACGTATGAATGAATGAACAAAATGTGATATATACATACAATGGAGTATTATTCAGCCTTAAAAAGGAATGAAGTACTGATACATGTCACAACATGAATTAACATTGAAAACATTATGCTAAGTGAAAGAAGTCAGACATAAAAGGCCACATATTGTATGATTTAATTTATATGAAATATCCAGAATAGGTAAAACCATAGACAGAAAGCAGATTAATGGTTGTCAAGCTAAAGGAAAGAGGAAATGGGGTATGACTACTTTGGGGGTGATGAAAATGTTTCTGAACAAAAAGTACATTGTGAATGTACTAAATGCCACTGAGTTGTACATTTTTAAAATGGTTAATTTTATGTTGTATGAATGTCAACCTCAATAAAAATTATTTTTGTAAAAATTAGGCAAACCTAATATATAGTATTGAAAGTCATGATTGGAAGGGAGTAGGATGGCAGCCTCCAAGGTACTGACATTATTTTCTTCAGACATGGATAATGGTTGCACTTCATGATAATTCATTGATTTGTATGCTTAGGATTTATGTACTTTTCCATTTTTATACTTTAATTTAAAAGTTGTGATGTTTTTTTTTTAAATAATGACAATCCTGGGAGGACTAGGCTATGGTTCAGATGACAGAAACAGTTAGTACATGATCTTTGGTTCCTGGCTTTTAGGTGAACTTTCAATTCTACTTTCTTAAATATGTTCCTCTGCTCAGTGTTCCCCATCTAAGTAAATGGTACCACCATTTGCCAGATTTCTCAGGTCACAAAGCAGGAGTCATTGCTGATTTCCCTCAGCATAGCCACTGTCTTAGTTTTGTCCGGAAAAATATCTTTAAAAATTGAAGTATTTCAATTGGAAAACACTCCTCTATGAAAAATCCTTCAATGACTTCCCACCACACTCCAATTAAAATCCAGTCTTTCCAATGAGCTTCAAGGCCCACAGAATCCAGTTCTCTGCTACCTGTCTGGCCTCATCTTTGGCCTTCCAGTACTTTGCCATACCGTCTTGCATCCCCCATCCCCAATGCTCAATTTTCTCCAGCTATACTGGTTTCCTTACTTGTTTTCAAACCACCAAGCTCACTCTCAACTCAGAACCCAGCTGCATACTCCAACTGGCACATCATCCCCCAGAAATTTACATGGGTCATTCCTTCACACCATTCAGCTCTCTACCCAAGTGTCACAAGAAAGGCCTTCCTGGAAGACATATTTAAAATACAATCTCCTTTCATTCTCTATTCCTTACTCTGCTTAACTTTTATCATAGTACATAGTACTACCTGGTCTTATTTATATTTTTAATTGCTTGTTTTCTGTCTCCTAAAATAGAATGGACGCCCCCTTCAGGGCAGGGACTCTTTCTGTTTTATTCATTGCTATATCTCCAGGCCCTAGAAGCAGCATCAGAAAGATAATTGGTGTTCATATTAGTCAGCCAAAGGGGTGCTGATGCAAAGTACCAGAAATCTGTTGGCTTTTATAAAGAGTATTTATTTGGGGTAGAAGTCACAAGGCCCTAAAGAGTCCAACTCAAGGTACCAAAAGAGGTACTTTCTCACCCAAAGTCATTTGCCCCTTTTTGAAACAAGATGGCAGGTGATGTCTGCAAGAGTTCAAACTTCCTTCTTCCTTTTAAGTCTCTGTGGTTCCAGCTGCTTCCGATCTCAGCTGTAGGCTGGCACAGGCTTCTTCTCTCTCCCCAGGGCTTGCTTCTTTCTGGGCTCAGCTGTTCTGTTCTCGTCACAAGGTCAGCTGTAAACTATCAGGCTTCATCTCTCTTCCCGGGGTCTCTGCTGTGTCTATTGAGCTGTCTCTCTTCCTGTGTGTGAGTCTGTTTTACCAGCCCACCAAGGGGAGTGGGGGTTCCATACCCTACTGACTCATCTGAATCAAAGCCCTAATCTTAATTTAATCAAGTAAACATGACCTTTGAATTTAATACAATCAAAGGGTATCATGCCTGGAGGAACAGACCAGTTTACAAACATAATCTATATTTCTTTCTGAAATTCATCAATAATATCAAACAGCCACAGTGCTCAAAAGTATTTATTAAATGAAAGAATGAACTCTATGATCTTGACCCATGTTCTTACACTGTAGTTTTTCCATATAAAATATAGGCTAAACAGGTGATTTTAGGATAGGTGGTTTTAGGCTTTAAAAGTTGTGGCATAAGTGGGAAAAGAAAATTATATGAAGTTGAAAACTCCCACCTCTATTCCCAACTCTGCCCTGTTATGTGACTGGGCATGTTATTTAGCCTATTTGGGCTCCAAATTCTTCAGCCTTAGAAAAACTGTATAGGACCAGATGGCCTTCAAGATCTTTACCTGTGCTAATAATTCATAGTTCTATGGGTTCAGAAGATGGCCCTTCACCCCTCCACACCTTCACTCTCAGGCAGGTAATGTGAGGGAGCTTCCCCTTTCTTTCTGGCAACACTGATAAGAGGGTCCTGGAGACCCTGTTCTTCTATTCTGTCCAGAATCTTGTGTTTCAGCTTCTCCTGGATTCCCTCCCCTAACCTGTCAAAGAGCATGTGGAAAGACCTTAACCTGGAAAAGGTTTTCTTTTTTTTTTTTTTTTTTTTTTTATTTATTTATTCATTTATCCCCCCCCTTGCTGCTTGTGCTCGCCGGGCCAGCCAACCACGCCGTGCGGGCGGGCCTGCCCTCACCAGGAGGCCCCGGGAACCGAACCCGGGGCCTCCCACATGGTAAACGGGAGCCCTACTGATCGAACCACAGCCGCTTCCCTGGAAAAGGTTTTCTAAGTCTCAATTTCCTCACATATAAGAGATGTCACCTTCCACTTCTGAGTAGAATATAGTAGGTCACTACAAAACTAGAAGAAGAAAATTACAAAAAGTATATTTTCAAAGACAAAAAAGAACTGTGTAAATGATGAGTACTAGATGAATTGCAGTTTCCGGAGAGAAAAAAATCTTCAAAGGACCAAGAAGACAAAGAGCTGTCAAAAGCTATGGAACCTAAAAGACAATGGAATAACATCTTTAAAGTGCTAAAAAATAAAATAAAATAAAATAAAATAAAATAAAAAATCTGCCAACCTAGAATTTTATATCTAGTGAGACTATTATTTCATGAAGGTAAATTAAAGATGTTTCCAAATAAATGTGTTTGAAGAATTCACCACCAGGATACTTAGAACACAAAAAAATACTAAAGGAAGTTCTTCACACTGGATGGAAATGATCCTAAATGAAAACAGAATTGCAGGAAGGAATAAAGAGCATCAGAGAGTACATATGTGAAAAAAACATAAATGAATATTGCCTGCTTAGAACAATAATAATAATGTCTTCTGAGACATAACATATATAATACAAAGGATAGGAGGGGAGTAAATGGAAAGTTCTTGCATTTTTCAAGAATGGTAAAAGTACTGATTTAAGGTAAACTATAAGTTTGAGTTGCATATTGAAGTCTCTAGGGTAATTACTAAAAATTATGCAAGAATATATAACTAAAGAGTGAATAGAGGACAAAATGGAATTTTAAAATAATTGATTAACTAAAAATATTTTAAATGGAGATAAAAGTAACAAAGAAAAGATGGGACAAATAGAAAACAAACAAAAAGCTGGAGAATTAAATCCAACTATATCAGTATTTAACTTAAATGTCAGTGGACTAAACAATACAATTAAAGACAAAGATTCTTAGACTGGATTTAAAAATCAAAGGCCCAACTATACACTGTTCACAAAAGACTCACTTTAAATATAAGGACACAAATAATATACTAATAAACAAAAGAGTTTTTAAAATAATAAAGATAAAGACACAAAAAGATTGAAAGTAAAATAATAAAAAGAATTCAGATAAATAGACTTTTTATAGAAATTAGTTACTAGAGATAGAGGGAAATTTCTTAGTTGTGAATGGGTCAATTACAGGAAGACACAGCCACCTTAAGTTTCTATACATATAACAACAAATTCAAAATATATAAAACAAATTTGATAGAACTAAAAGGAAAAACAAACAAATCCACAATCATAGTTGGAGATTGTCATCACACCTCTCTCTGTAACTGATAGAACAAGAAGAAAAAAAATCAATAATTATAGAGAATTTGAGCAGCATGATTAACAACTTGACCTAATTTTTTTTTTTTTTTTTTTGTAAAGATTTTATTTATTTATTCATTCATCCCCCCCCCTTGCTGCTCGTGCCCGCTGGGTCAGCCAACCGCGCCGTGCGGGTGGGAACCGAACCCGGGACCTCCCACATGGCAAACGGGAGCCCTACTGATTGAGCCACAGCCGCTTCCCTGACCTAATTAACATATATAGAACACTACTCCCAACAACCATAGAATGCACTTTCTCTTCAAGTACACATAGAGTATTTACCAAAACAGATTATATGCTGTGCCATAAAGCAAGCCTCAACAGGTTCAAAGTATGGAAACATCCAGATTATGTCTTCTAACCACAGAGAAATTAAACTAGAAATCAATAACTAAAAAATAACTAGAAAATCACTGGATTTTTGGAACATAAGCAACATATTTCTAAATAACCCATAGTTCAAAGACTGAATCATAATGGAATTTGGAAAATAGAATTAAATAAGGATATGAAAGCATGGAATACAGCTAAAGCAGTGCTTAGAGAAACACATAGCTTTAAATTCACATATTAGAAAAGAAGGAAGTTTGAAAATCAGTCATCTAAACTTCAATCACAAGAAGCTGAAAAATAAATTGACAATATCCAAAATGAAACAAGCACATAACTAGAGGCCCTATCAACATTAAAAAGAATATAAGAAAGCATTATGGGCAAATTTTTGTCAATAAATTTGAAAATTCAGGTTAAGTGGCTGAAATTTCTTGCAAAATGCAACACGCCAATGCTGACACAAGAAGAAATAGAAATTCTGAAGAATTCTATATCATTTAAAGAAATTGAATCCATAATATATAATTTTCCCACAAAACTCCAGGCCCAGATGTCTTCAATCATGAATTTCTTAATACATTGAAGAATTAATAGAGGATTGTGGGAAGATGGCAGGGTAGGGAGCTCCAGGATTCCGTCCTTCCACCAGAACAACTAATAAATAGGCAGAAACTGTCTGAAACAACTATTTTGAAACTCCAGAGACCCAGAAGAACACTGTACAGCCTCCAGGGAAGAGCAAAAAGAGACTGATAAATTATGATAAAGAACAGTAAATTATCCTTCACATGGTGAGTACCAGTGCTCATCCCCCACTTTCACAGCAGGCTGCCATGGTGTCCAGAAAGGGATGTAAAAACCCTCTCCCCCAAGACCAGGGGTGGGCATGACCAATTCCCAATCATGGCTTTTGATTAGTAACTTCGGACCACAGGGAGCCCAGCTTTAAGGGCGGCCATTGTTTCAACCCATCCAGACAAAGGCAGCAGCTGCTTTGTTCCAGACAGAGGGTCAGCAGTAGAGACTTAAGGTTGCTGCACTTCCTCAGGTTGAGGGGTATAGTTAGCTGAAGGGCTGCACTTGCTGGGCAGGCCAAGAAAGCTCAGCTTTGGGGAACTGTGCAATAAGCTCTTGGCTCCCCTTCCTGATTCCCTCCCTCAAGGCACTGTGGAGCCAGTCTGTGTCCCTCTTGTGGGTCCCTGAACCTATTTCAGCTGGGAAAGAGTGATTTGGGAAAATCCTTTCCAGGGTGCCTCTCCTCCTAGAATTTGCCCTTCAGGTAAAAGCAGGTTGAAACAATAAAGGAGTGTAAGAAACAATAGAAGCGGAATGTCTGGGGAAAAGGCTTGCTGGCTTCAAACACCCAGGAAAGGGAGATCTGTCTCCTGGGAAACAGAGAGGGCAACCAAACTCCTGTAAACAGGGGAGCTCCAAAAAATTAACAAGCAAAAGCCCAGGACAAGACACAGGCCCAGTAAGACAGAAAAAAACCCTGCACACTGCATTCACCTTGGGCAGACCTTCCAGATAGGAGGGCTGAAGTTCAAGGAAATCTCTGTCTTATCACCAGCTGGTTACAAAACCAAGAGACAGACATCTGAAGGAATAAATACCAGAGTTAAGATTTTTAAATATTAAAATGTACAGTGTGCAACAAGAGTACAAAACAAAAAATGAAACAGGAAATGATGGCTCATCCACAGGAAGAGGATAAAATTCCAAAAAACACAAATGAAGAAGACCAGAATGTAGACATGCCATACTGAACAAAGCCTTCTAAAAAAATGTTCTAAAAAGTCTCAAGGAGATAAAGGAAAATACAGAGAAAGAACTAAAGGATATCAGGAAAACAGTGAAAGAACAATATGAGAATCTTAGTAAAGAGAAAGAAATTTTCAAAAGGAACCACACAGAACTACTGGAGTTGAAGACCACAATAACTGAAATGAATAATGCCTCGAAGTGTTTCAAGAACAGATTGGAGGGAAGCGGCTGTGGCTCAATCAGTAGGGCTCCCATTTACCATATGGGAGGCCCCAGGTTCGGTTCCCGGGGCCTCCTGGTGAAGGCAAGCCCGCCCGCACGGCGTGGTTAGCTGACCCAGTGAGCACAAGCAGCAAGGGGGGGATAAATGAATAAATAAATAAAATCTTTAAAAAAAAAAAAAAAAAAAAAAAGAACAGATTGGAGGGGCGGATGTGGCTCAAATGGTTGGGCGTCCGTCTGCCATATGGAGGGATCTGGGTTTGATCCCCGGGACCTCCCGGTAAAATAAAAAATATATATATATAGAAGGCGCATGGGCTGCCAGGCTCTGTGTGCCGGTGAGCCCTCGGGCCCCGGGAGCCATGCAGCAGGATGATGATGTAACAGGGGAGAGACAAGATGAGATGCTCCAAAAGCTCCAGAAGCCAGGAGCTGAGGTGGCACAGGCGGCAGAATACCTCTCTCTACATTGGAGGTCTCCAGGCTCGAATCCTGGTTAAGACTGAAGGAGGAGGATGAGAAGAGATGGCAGGAAACAGACACGGAGAATTGCCCAGAAAATGGACACAAAACAGCAAATGGGGAAGGGGGGGGTTAAAAAATGGATAAAGTAAATAAATAAATCTTTAAAAAAAAAAAAAAAAAAAAGAACAGATTGGAGCTGGCAGAAGAAATAATCAGTGAATATGAAGACAAGACACTTGAAATGAGCCAGGCAGAGAAGCAGAAAGAAAAAGAACTTAAAAAGTGAAAATAGCCTAAGACACCTCTGGAACACTATCAAGCATACAATATATGAATTATGGAAGTCCCAGAAGGAGAAGAAAGAGAGAAAGGGGCAGAAAAAATATTCAAAGAAATAATGACAGAGAACTTCCCAAACTTAGCAAAATACATAAATATGCACATCCAAGAAGCTCAGAAAACACCAAACAGGATAAACATGAAGAAAAATATACCCCATCATATACTGATCACACCATTGAATGTAAATTATGAGGACAGAGTTCTGAGAGCCGCATAGGAAAAGAAAAGTGTTACGTACAAGGAAGTCCCAATTAGATTGAGAGCCATTTTCTCATCAGAAACCATGGAGGCAAGAAGACACCATGACCCACCTCAACAAGGGCCCTTCCTAGACCCTTGGCTGAGGTCAAGAACAAGACTGTGTCCAGATATGATCATCCGAAGAAGAAGATCGTCCCAGCTGGACGGAAGAGGTGATAGGCATGAGCATTGGCACCAACTTTCAGTTGGGCCTGAAAGATGGCATAATCCTCTGCACTCGTAAACAAACTACAGCCAGGTGCAGTGAAGCTGGTCATCGAGTCCTTGTTAATATGGAGAATATTGGCAACTTTATTAAAGCTTTTCAGGCTTTGGTATAAAGCCACATGACATATTTGAAGCAAATGATCTTTTGGAGAATAGAAATATAACCCAGGTTCAGACTATGCTGGAAGCTCTAGCAGGTCTAGCTCAGACAAAAGGATTCCATACAACCACTGATATTGGAGTTAAGTATGCAGAAAAACAAGATGTTTTGATGAACATTAAAAGCGGGCCAAAGTGTAATTGGCTTGCAGATGGGAACCAACAAGTATGCCAGCCAGTCAGATATGACACCCTATGGGACTAGAAGGCATTTTTATGATCCCAGGATGCAAACTGACAAACCTTTTGACCAGACCACGATTAGTCTGCAGATGGGTACAAACAAAGGAGCCGGCCAGGCAGGAATGTTAGCACCAGGTACCAGAAGAGACATCTACGATCAGAATCTCACACTACAACCAGTTGGACAACTCGATGATGTCTCTACAGATGGGTACCAACAAAGTTGCTTCCCAGAAAGGAATGAGTGTATATGGGGTTGGGCGGCAAGTAATGACCCCAGATGCTGTGCTGCTCCAACGGAACCCATTATTCACAATGGAAGCCAAGGAACAGGAACAAATGGGTGGGGAATCAGGGATAGCAATTATCAAGCAGAATACCCTGATGAATATCATGGCAAATACCAAGATGACTACCCAAGAGATTACCAAAATGGGGACCAAGATATTGATTATTATATACACAAAGAGGACTCAGTATTTAGTCCAGTTTTTACTCAGTCAGAAACAAGCTAGTCTTAAGTAATTTTTATCTTATCTACCTAAAACACTATTATGCTTATTGTACCTAAAAGAAATATTGCCTTACATACATTCCTTTTTCCTTTTTCTACCTGTTTCCTAAATAGTTACCTTTTAGTTCTGTAACAGTTAAATAATACAGCATAACCAATAACTCACATATGAAGTAAAAAGGAATACTATGAAAGGGTAATAATCTTGTACAGGCAATTCTTTTATTAAAGAGCTATCATTTTTATAACTTCTACTTAAACTGGTATTTTCAGACAATAGGAAGTTTCTTTTTTCTTTTCTTTTCTTTTTTAAGTGTCTGATTTCAACATGGAAGACTAAGCACATGCTTATAGCTAAATTTGGTCTTTATCAAACTAAATCTAAGATGCAGCCTTTTAGGAATTTACATAACAATGTTTTTGCAATGTTGTTTGCTAATTTTAAATAAAGTCATGATCAATGTGCATGTGTGATTATATGTGTACTCATTCTCTTACCCAAGCTGACAAGAGCTTTTCAGAGTGGGGTTTCTAAAGGAGCATGTGCCAAATCAGCCTGCAGACCTTTAGGTCTGGGTGGTACATTTGCCCTTTCTGTTTGTGTCAATGTATCAATGTACAATGCTCTGTTTTCTTCAACTGAATTTATTACTGCATTTCTGAGCATAAACTTATACCATTGTATTTCTTATAAATAAATATTTTTCAGAAAAAATGAGGGGGAAATTAAGACATTTGCAGGTAAACAAAAGCTGAGGGAGCTCATCATCACTAGACTTCCCCAACAAGCAATGCAAAAGGGAGTTCTTCAGACTGAATGGAAAGGACACCAGACAGTGGTTCAAAGCAGCATAAAGCAGTAAAGACCTGTGGTAATCAATTGAGTAATTACAAATGCCAGTATTATGGCATTTGTAACTCCTCCAATTCTTACTTCCTACGGGTACTAAAACGCAAATGCATAAAAAGCAATGATCACCTACTCAGAGGGAGAAAATATTTGGAAACCACATATCTGATAAATGTTTGATTTCCATGCTATATAAAGAGATCATACAACTCAATGATAAAAGGGCAAGCAATCCAATTTAAAAATGGGCAAAACACTTAAATAGACATTTTTCTGAAGAAGAAATACAAATGGCCAAAAAGCACATGAAAAAATGTTCAATATCACTAGCTATTAGGGAATGTAAATATCAAAACCACAATGAGATATCATCTCACACCTCATAGAATGGCCATTATTAAAAAAAAAAAAAAAGAAAACTACAAGTGCTGGAAAGGATATGGAGAAATAGGAACACTCCGTCATTTTTGGTGGGAATGTAGAATGGTGTAACCTCTGTGGAAGACAGTTGGTGATTCCTCAGGAAGCTAAATATAGAACTGCCAGATGATCCAGTAAGTCCCCTGCTAGGAATAGGAATATATCCAGAAGAACTGAAAACAGTGACACAAACAGACATTTGCACACCGATGTTCATAGCGGTGTTATTCACAGTTACTGAAAGATGGAAACAACCCAAGTGTCTATCAACTGATGAATGGATAAACAAAATGCGGTATGTATATATAATGGAATACCATGATAAGGTAAGAAGAAATGAAATTGGGACACATATGACAACATGGATGAACCTTGAGGACATTATGCTGAGTGAAATAAGCCAGACTCAAAAGGAACAAATATTGTATGTTCTCACTAAACACTAAGAATAAACACCTATGGAGTTAAAATCTAGAATATAGGTTACTAGGAGATAGGATGAAGGCTGAGAAAGGATACGGATGCTTAATGTATGTAGAATATTCAATTTGCTTGATGGTGAAAGTGTGGAAATGAATAGAATTGATGGTAACACATTATAGTGGGTATAACTAACACAGCTGCTTTATAACTGTGATTGTGCTGAAAGGAGTAGTCTAGGCACATAAATGTCAATTGAAAGAAAGCTAGAGAATAATTTAGAACTGTATAGCATAGTGAACCCAGTGGTGGATGAGGATTATAGTTAATAATACAAATACAAGAATACTCTTCTATGAACTAGAACAAATGTATGTCACTGTTACAAGGTGGTAAGAATATGGTGATGTATTGGGAAAAATATAATTAATGTAACTTATGGACTATAGTTAACAGCAATATTGTCATATTCTTGCATCAGTGTCAAAGAAAATACTGTATCAATGCTAAGGGTAAACAAGAAGGGGTACAGGATTTTTCTTTTGGACTATGGAAAACATTAAAAAATTTATGGAGGTGATGACTGCACAACTCTGATGAAACTGAGATCCACTGAGCATGCACTTTGGATGGATTATACATGGCATGGGACTGTATAACACATGAACCATGTGGTGAATGATGGACTAAGATTAACTACAAACTGAGGGTGTTCCCTCATGAACTATAACAAATGTATAATACTAATACATGGTGTTAAATAATAGGAGGGTGTATGGAAAAATATACCAAATGTAAGCTATAGACCATAGTTAATAATAATATTTTGATGATGTTCTTTCATAATCTATAACAAACATTTCACAATGCAAGGTGTTGGTGAAGGGGTGATGTATGGAAACTTTGCATGTTATGCATGATTTTTCTGTAACTTCTTTAATAAAAGTATATTTTTTAAAAAGCATACACTCAAAGGTTAAAGTATAATAAAATTAGTGATTTTCACTGTTTTATTAAAAAGTAATGATAAATCTATGTTTTTGAATATATAATATACAAAGATATGTGGTAACAAATACAAAGAAAAAGTGGGGGACAATGGGATATAGGAAAAGTATATATGCTATTGACGTTAAGTAGTTATCAAAACAAATATGATTGCTATTTATTTAGTATGTTAAATTTTAGCCTCATGGTAACCAACAGGAAAACAAATGAAAAATATATCCAGACAGAAAAGAGAAGACACTCAATATGGTATAACACAAAAAATAAAATAAATACAAAAGTAGGCATTAATGGAAGGATTGAGGGACAAAAAAAGGTATAAAAAAAAGGCTACATGGCAAAATAGCAGAATATAGTGCTGCATTATCAGTAGTGATTTTAAATGTAAATGGATTGAACTCTCCAATCAAAAGGCAGAGATTGGTAGGATGTATAAAAAAGCATGGCCCAACTATATGCTGTCTCAAGAGACTCATCTTAAATTCAAAGATACAAGTAGTTTGAAAGTGAAAGGATGGCAAAAATATACCATGCAAGCTGTAACCAAAAGAGTTCAGGAGTAGCTACACAAATATCAGATAAAATAGACTTTAAGTCAAAAACAGTTACAAGAGACAAAGCTGTTGCTATAAATATTGATGGATAGTTTGAATTCCTGCTTTCTCCAATTCTTTTGGGTATATACCTAGGAGTGGAATTGCCAGGTCATATGGCAATTCTATGTTTAAACACTTGAGGAACTACCTATTGTGGATGGGACCTTTTAATTAGATTCAGTTAAGGGATCTACCTTTTGATTAGATCACTTCAGTAGTGCATGACCCAGGGTGGGTCTTAATCCTCTTACTGAGTCCTTTATAAATGGAGGAATAAAAAGCCACCAACACAGAGAAAAGCAGCAGAGACAGAGAGAAGCCTCCAGAAGTTGATGAACTTGGGAGAGAGAAAAGTCATAAATAGGCAAACCAAAGTTGAAGGCAACGAGGCCCAGAGGAGAGGGGAGAGAAGACCAGATGTCCCCATGTGCTTAATCACCCACAGCTGCAGTTCCAGGAAAAAGTGAACCTGGAGAAGGCAGAGACCAGCAGACACTGCCATTGTGCCTTGCTCTGGCAAGAACTTCTAGTACAATGTTGAATAACAGTGGTGACATTGGGCATCCTTGTCTCATTCCTGATCTTAGAGGGAAAGATTTCAGTCTTCCACCATTGTGTATATTAGTTGTGGATTTTTCATAGATGCCCTTTATCATGTTGAGGAAATTCCCTTCTATTCCTAGTTTTCTGAATATTTTTCTAATCAAGAAGGGGTGCTGGGGGGACAGATGTGGCTCAAATGGTTGGGCGTCCGTCTCCCATATGGAGGGACCCGGGTTCAATCCCTGGGACCTCCCAGTAAAAAATAATAATAATAAATAAATAAATAAATAAATAAATAAATAAATAAATAAATAAATAAAAAAGAAGGGGTGCTGGGGAAGCGGATGTGGCTCAAGCAATTGCACTCCTGCCTACCACATGGGAGTCCTGGGTTCAGTTCCCGATGGCTCCTGGAGAAGATGAGCAAGACAGCAAGCTGGCATGATGGGCTGGCACAACGGGCTGGCATGGTGAATTGATGCAATAAGATGACGCAACAAGGAGACACAAAATGGAAACACAATGAGAGACACAACAAAGCAGGAAGCAGAGGTGGCTCAAGGGATCAAGTGCCTCTCTCCCACATGGAAGTTTGGTTCCTGGTGCCTCCTAAACAGAAGACAAGCAGACAAAGAGAGCAGACAGCAAGTGCAAACAAGGGGGTGGGAAATAAATAAAATAAATCTTTGGGAAAAAAAAAGAAGTGTTACTGGATTTTGTCAGATGCCTTTTCTGCATCAATTAAAGTGATCATGTGGTTTTTTCCCCTTCATTGTGGTAAGGTGGTGTATTACATTAATTGATTTTCTTATGTTGAACCACACTTACATACCAGGGATAAATTCCACTTGATCATGATGTATAATTCTTTTAATATACTCTTGGATTCAGTTTGTTAGCATTTTTGTTATGTATTTTTGCATCTATATTCATAAGAGATATTGGTTTGTAGTTTTGCTTTCTTGTGGTGTCTTTATTTGGCTTTGGTATGAGGGTGATGTTGGCCACATAGAATGAGTTAAGTAGTATTCCCTCCTCGTCAATTTTTTGGAAGATTTTGAGCAGGATTGGTATTAATTCTTCTTGGAATTCACTTGTGAAGCCATCTGGTCCTGGGCTTTTCTTTGTTGGGAAGTTTTTGATTACTGTTTCAATCTCTTTACTAGGAATCGGTTTGTTGAGATCTTCTATTTCTTCTTGAGTCAATGTAGGTAATCTGTGTATTTCTAAGAATTTGTCCATTTTATCTAGATACCTTGGAATTAACCCAACAAGCAACGCATAAGACCTCTACATTTCATGCAACAAAAGATTTCTGAGAGAAATTAAAGAGTTAAATAAATGGAGAAGTATACCATCTCTGTGGATTGGAAGACTTAATATTGCTAAGATGTCAATTCTTCCTAAATTAACCTATTGATTCAATAGAATCCCAATAAAAATAGCAGGTTATTTTTCTAGAAATTGATGTCAGTTCTAAAATTTATATGGAAATATAAAGTACCTAGAATAACCAAGACAATTCTGAAGAGCAAAGCTGGAAGCCTTGCCCTACTCAATGTTAAGACTTATTATAGTGGAGTGGATGTAGTTCAAGTGGTTGAGCGCCTGCTTCCCATGTACAAGGTCTGGGGTTCAATCCCCAGTACCTCCTAAAAAACAAAACCAACAAACAAGAAAACCAATTCTCTTTGGGGAGCAGATGTAGCTCCATGGTTGAGTGCCTGCTTCCCATGTACAAGGTTCAAACCCTGGTACCTCCTTAAAAAAAAAAAAAAAGACATAAAATTTCAGAGATTAATAAAGTGTAGTTTTATTGCAAGGATATAAAAAGTCAATGAAATACAATAATCTAGAAATATACTCACACATAGATGGTCGTTTCAATAAATGGTGTTGGGTCAATTTGATATCCATGGGAAGGAAAAAAACCTTGACATTTCCTCATACCATATAGAAAAATTAATTCAAAAGGGATCATAGATTTAAATGTGAACACTAAAATTATAAACTTTCTAGAAGAAAGCATAGCAGAACATCTCCCAGGACTTTCAGTAAGTAAATATTTTTTAACAAGACACAAAATATCACTAATGAGAAAAGAAGATTAATAAATTGGATTTCATTAAAATGTAGAGCTACTGTTTGGTATATGATAACATTAAGAGTGTAAAAGAGGAAGCCACAGACTAAGAAAAAATACTTGCAATACATACATTTGATAAAGGATTCGTATCCAAAATATATAATGAATTCCTACAAATCGATAAGAAACAGACCCACAAGCCAATGAAAAAGCAACATGGAAAAGACCTGGGCAGGCACTTTATAAAAGAGGATATCCAAATGGTCAATAAGCATGCAAAAAGGAATGTATCATCATTAGTCACCGAGTAACAATAAGATCCCACTACATCTCTACCAAAATGGCTAACATTTAAGGACTGAAAATTTCAAGTGTTGGCAAGGATGGGAAGCAACTGAGACTCTCATTCATTGCTACTGGGGGTATAAATTGGTGAAAGCACTTTGAAAAACTGTTTGGCAATATCTTCTACAGCTAAATTTACCCTTTGACCCACAAGAATAGGTGTCCCGATTGTCAGGTGTTTATGTGCACTAAAAATATATACAAGAATGGTCATAGTGGCTTTTGTTCATAATACATAGAAATGGGAAACAATCCAAATATCCATCATAAGTAGATGAATAAATAAATTTTGTATGCATGCACTGGCGTGTTACATGGCAATAAAGAAGAATAAACTACTTATACAGGCAAAAATGTGGACGGATCTCTCCAACAAGATGATTACTGAAGAAGCTAGACACAGAAGAGTGCGTAGTGAATGATTCCATTTATATGTAGTTAAAAATCAGGAAAAAAAAAACAATCTATATGAGACAGATTTAAATATTAGTTACCTTTGGGGAGTTATCAATTTTTAGGAGGCACAATGGAGCCTGTTAGGTACTAGAAGTGTTTCATAGCTCAATGTGGGTTTCGTGTTCACACATGCATGAGTTCATCAAGATGTTCACTTAAATTTTGCGCCCATTACTATAAGTTACAATCTTGATTAAAAAGCATAAAAGGTAGAAGAGGAGTGATAACATCTCATACAGCTGTTCTGACCATTAAACTAAATAAGATGTGCTTTGATAAGAGCAAAATGTGATGTTGCCACTGTGGCCCCTTAACACAGCAAAAGTGGAGATATAGGAGATTTCCTAATTCATCCCAGCTAAACCCAAATATCAGAAAAGGCATCCTGATTCTAGAAGTTATTCAAAGGATAGTCAGAAATCAATGGATTAGAAAATTTACATAGGTAAAATAGACTAGAAAGAAGAACAGGCAAATTTACAGATTGATAAAGAAAATTTCCTAAACCTAGGACTTAGCTACATGTATAAAAATAATTGAGACCCTTTGAGGCAACTATTCACTCCTTTAACCAATAAGTATTTTTTCAACACTATATGTGTCAGGCATTGCTCTAGGGCAGGATTTTTCAACCTCAGCAGTATTGACATTTGGGACCAGGCAAGCAATTCTTTGTTACACTGGGGTAGGAGAGTCTGTACATTGTAAGATGGTTAGCAGCATCCTTGACCTCTAGGTGTCAGTAGCACCCCTGCCTCTAATCATGACAATCAAATGTTTCCTGGGGAAGCAAAATTACCCCAAGTTGATAAGGGTTTAACATCCATGAACTATAAAGAGATGTTACAACTCAACAATAAAAAAGACAAATGACCCAATGAAAAAATGGGCAAAAGACTTGAATAGACATTTGTCCAAAGAAAAAATACAAATGGCGAAAAAACACATGAAGAGATTAGGGAAATGCAAATCAAAGCTACAGTGATACATCATTTCACACCTATTAGAATGGCCACTATTAAAAAGACAGAGAGGAGCAAGTGTAGCTCAGTCAGGGGTCGAGCACCTGCTTCCCATGCACAAGGTCCCGGGTTCGATCCCCAGTACCACCTTAAAAAAAGAGAGAGAGAACTACAAGTATTGGAGGGGATGTGGAGAGATAGGAACACTTCTTCACTGTTGTTGAGAATGTAGAATGGTACAGCCACAGTGGATAACTGTTGGCAGTTCCTAAGGAAGTTGAATATAGCTTTGCCATGTGACCTGGCAATACCACTGCTGGGTATATACCCAGAAGAACTGAGAGCAGTGACACGAACAGACATCTGCACACCGATTTTCACAGCAGTATTATTCACAATTGCCAAAAGATGGAAACAACCCAGGTGTTCATCAACTGATGAATGGATAAACAAACTGTGGTGTAAATACACAGTGGAATATTATGCAGCTGTAAGAAGTGAAGTCGTGAAGCATATGGCAATGTGGATAAACCTGGAGGACATTATGTTGAGTGAAGAAAGCCAGACACAAAAGGACAAATACTGTATGATTGCACTGTTATGAACTAAATATATTTTGTAAACTCATGAAGTTAGGTCACCAGAAAATAGAATGAGGTTAGAGAATGGAAAGTTAATCTGTGCAGAATTGGTAAAAAGGCTATTCATAAATCTTTGGAAATGAATAGAAATGGTGAAAGTACATCATGGTGTTTGTAACTACCAGTGGTAATATACGAGTATGACAATGATTGAAAGGGAAAGTCTGAGGTCATGTATATTACTAGAAGAAAAGCTAAAAATGTTAACATCAGACTGGATAGCATAGGGAAACCTCATGTGAAATATTAATACTGGTAACTTTGCATATTAAAGATTGCTTTTCTTTGAAACTGAACAAATGTATGTTAATGTTACAAGATGTTAATATCAGGCAAAAATACAACCAAAGCAAAATATGGACAGTAGTGTATAATACTATACACTTTCACTAAGTAAAAAAAGGAAATATACTAAGTGAAAGAAACTAGAGAAAAGTCATTGTATATTGTTTGACTCCATTTATACAAAATATAAATACAAATAAATTACAAAGACGGAAACAGAATAGCAGCTATGTACAGCAGGGGAAGCATAGAGAGATTGAGAGGTGATTATTAAGGTTTAGAACATTTTTGTCTGTTTTTTGTTTATTATTATTATTATTATTATTATTGGAATACTGAAAATGCTTTAATAATGATTGAAGTGATGAATACACAAACGTGATTATATCATATACCATTGATTGTGCACTTTGGATGGACTGTATGTTTTATTAATATGTATCCATAAAATTGATTTAAAAAATAAAAAAATTAAGATTAGAGAAGTCATCATGGACAGAAGAGGTCCTGGACAACCTGCTAGAGGAAGTGGTAATGACAAGTACAGGGGGAAGACTGGCCAAGAAGAGTAGGAGGGCATCCTGAGCAGGGTGCAGTGTGGTCAGTACTGGAGGAGATGACCTCTGGGGGCCTCTGTTTTCTTGGAAAAAAGAGATTGTCAACTGGTGGAGGCCTTGACTACAGAACAGGCCTTGAAGAGATGGCAAAGGTTTGGGGACTGGGGGGATGCATGGGCCAGAAACAAAGATTCCCAGGACCCTGAGGGCCCAGATGAGAAAGGGGCCAAGAATCTGTAGCCAGTCTTTGCTGTTGGATCTTCTTCTGCAGCTCTCCAACAGTCCAGAGTGGGAAGGAGGAAGATGGGTAGAAGGAGCCAGGGATGGAAGAGGGTGGAAACAGGAAAGAGTTATGGGGAAAGGCAAATGGGCAGGAAATTATGCATTAGGTGTTTGACTGATAGAAAAAGAAATATCAGTATGAAAAGATAATACTCACATGTTCATGAGGGAAGAGAGAGAACCCAACGAGTGCTGTAGAGTTCAGAGGGGAAAGAACACAGCAGACTCCAGTGGTCAGAGAAGGCCCCTCTGGGAAGCACTGCCGTTGCTGCTGCTCGCAGCTTCTGGGCCTTTTCCAGTGACAGGCGGTTAAGAGAGGATGGGGTGAGACAGCCACTCTGCAGGTGGGGGGCAAGAACAGGAGATTACTCCCCACTGCCTCTTCAGGAAGAAGTTGGCAACAAATGTGGAGGAGGCTCAAGGAGATAATTTGACCCATCCTTGTGTCCAGCCTGACCCTGGGCCCCAGTGCAGGAGCTGCAGTCTGCAAAGCTGTGCAGTGTCCACAAGCATTTCCTGAACCTGCTGGGTCTGAGGGAAGAGGCCTGAGAGCCTGAGAGAGGGGGAAGGGGGGAGTCTCGGAGCAAGTATAACTTCCACCGGCCAAAAGGAAGTTGAGGTTTTCTCAGCTCAGGCTTGTGATACCAGACTGGGGGTGAAGATAACAGAGGGGAGGGCCTGAGTGAACAGAACTCCGAGAGACCCCAAGAGGGCTAGGGCATGGTCAGGCCTTGTCAAGTCATACTCAAAAAGTAGGGCAAGCATCCTTCAGGGCCCACAACCCCACTTCATCTCCTCTCTTCCTCTCAACTTAGCCCCACCCTTGGGGGGCTTCATATTGACCATATTGACTTCTCTCTTCAGGTGATGCAACCCCCTTACCTCCATCATAGCTTACCTAGCTCACAACCCATTCCCTCAGGGCCTCTCTCCCTCTTTGTATCAGTTAACCAAATAGACACATTTATGTGTATTTATGATACTATCATAAATATTATACTATCTTTCTCCAAGATCACAAGTTCACATGCCTTTCATGCTTCCCATTCACACCCAGTATTTTCCATACTTGGTTTAGGCTATTCCCTCAACTTAATGCCCTTCTACCTTATCCCTACCTCCTGCACTCTTATTTTCCCTTCAAAACCAACTAGTTCCCCACTGTTCCTACCTAGAAGGAATCTCCATCTTCTCCATTTACTAACTCTAAATGTATCTCACCTATCAGTGACATTTAAGTTTTTCTATCTCTTCTTATCATTGTTACTGTCAGTGCCTATTTCCCCTAACAGTCAAAGATTCTTGAGGGCAGAGTCAACATCTGTTTCATCTTTTTTCTCCCACAAAATTTCACATAATTCTTGGAACTGTAAGAGCGTAATGTGTTCATTTGATCAATTAATTATTAATTAAATTCAAGATCGCATCTCTTTTAGCCCCAAAGAATGACTCTAGTGGTAGAAACCTCATGCAGAATATCCGGGAAGCCACAGACACGTGGTTCCCTTGGCTTTGGCTCCTCACCTTACAGACCCCACACCTATGTGCTTTCATTTCCCATTTCGCATTTCCTCAGAATAAAAAGCACATAGCCCTGAGGCAACATGGAACTCTCACGCACTGCTTAGTTAAACCCTTTGGAAAACAGTTTGGCAAAAGCTGCTAGAGGTGAATATATATATGCCCCCATCATCAAGCAATTTTACCTCTCAAAATATATCCAACAAACATGCATGAACAATAAGCATATACAAAAGGCTAATAGCAGCATTATTATAAGAGAAAAAAAAAATATATATATATATATATACTGAAAACAACTCAAAGATCCATCAAGAATAGAATGGATGAATAAACTATGGTCTGGTCTAGTCCTACCTTGAAATACTATTCAGCCATAAAATGATCAGCTACAAGTTATAACAGATAAATCTTACAAGATGTTTAGCAAAGATGTTGAAGCTAGACACATTAGTACATACAAGCAAAGTAACCTATGATGTTAGAAGTCAGGATAATGGACATATTTGGGAAAAACAGAGGGAGCAATGAATGGGAGAGAACATGTAGTAGATACAAAGGTGTGTTTACTTAGTGATAATTCATTGAGATGTACATTTATAATTCTATGCACTCTTTTGTACACGTTACACTTCAATTAAAAAGGTTTGCTTAGGGGGCAGATGTGGCTCAAGTGGTTGGGCATCCATATGCCATATGGAGGCACCCAGGTTCGATCCCCGGGACCTCCTGGAAAAATAAAATTAGGTGTGAAGGCGAGCCACCGGCCCGCGCACACACACGTGGCAAGCCAGGCCCCACCGAGCCACGCAGCAAGATGATGACACAGCAAGGGAGAGACAGAGGAGAGAGCCAAAACGAGACGTGCCAGAAACCAGGAACTGAGGTGCCTGAGAGGCAGCAGAGTGCCTCTCTCCCACATCAGAGGTCCCTAGGACCAAATCCTGGTGAAGACTGGAAGAGAAGGATGAGAAGAGAGGGCAGGAAACAGACACAGAGGATCACCCAGCGAATGGACACAGACAGCAAGTGGGGGAGGGGAATAATTTTTTGTTTTAAAGTGGTGGGGAGGGAAATAATTTTTTTTTAAGTAAAGAAAATAAATCTTTAAAAAAAATAAAGGTTTCGGGGGCAGATGTGGCTCAAATGGTTGGGCATCCATCTGCCATATGGAGGGACCTGGGTTCGATCCCCGGGACCTCCCGGTAAAATAAAAAATATATATATAGAAGGTGCATGGGCTGCCAGGCTCTGTGTTCTGGTGAGCCGCTAGGCCCCGGGAGCCATGCAGCAAGATGATGACATAACAGGAGAGAGACGCAGGGGAAAAGTCAAGACGAGATACTCTGAAAGCTCCGAAAGCTCCGAAAACCAGGAACTGAGGTGGCACAGGTGGCAGAACACCTCTCTCCTACATCGGAGGTCTCCAGGATCGAATCCTGGTGAAGACTGGAGGAGGAGGATGAGAAGAGATGGCAGGAAACAGACACAGAGAATTGCCCAGCAAATGGACACAAAACAGCAAATAGGGAAGGGGGGGTTTAAAATGGATAAAGTAAATAAATAAATCTTTTTAAAAAAATAAAATAAAATAAAGGTTTGCTTAAAAAGTCAAAGGGAGAGCAGATGTGGCTTAAGTGGTTGAGTGCGCACCTCCTACATGGGAGGTCCTGGGTTCAGTTCCCTGTGCTCCCTGAAAAAAAAAAAAAACAAATAACAAGCAAAACAACTCAGGGAAGCCGATACGGCTCAGTGGTTGAGCACCAGCTTCCAACATATGAGGTCCCAGGTTCAATGTCTGGCCCCCAGTAGCTAAAAAAAAAAAAAAAGTCAATGGCCCAGATAGCCCTTCAGTGCTTGCCAAGGATGCAAAGAAATTAGCACCCTCATACATTGTTGGTGGGGATGTAAAATGGTGCGGCCATTGTAGAAAACTGTTTGATGGTTCTCAGAAGTTTAAACATAGAATTACCATATGACCCAGCAATTCCATGCCCAGGTATGTACCCAAAAGAACTGAAAATAAGGACTCGAGTAGACACTTGTACACCAATGTTCATAGAGGCATTATTCACAATAGCCAAAAGGTGGAAGCAGCCCAAGTGCCCATCGACAGATGAATAGATAAACAAAATGTGGTATGTACATACAATGGAATATTATTTAATCATAAAAAGTAATGAAGTTCTGATGCATACTACAACATGAATGAACCTTGGAAGCATTATGTTGAGTGAAATAAGCCAGACATGAAAGAACAAATAATGTATGATCTCACTTACATGCAATAATTAGAATATGAAAATTCACAGAGTCAGAAATGAAAATACAGGTTAGCAGGGTGATAGCACAGCATTGTGAATATACCTAATACCACAGAAATACACAATTAAAATGAGAAATTTTGTGTTATATATGTTACCACAATTTTTAAAATTACCAAGACAGTGAAGAAAAAAAAAAAGTCAATGGCAAGGTAGCCCTAGAATGATTTCTCTAGTGCTGGGTTCCCTTCAGGACAGCACTGCTAATCTGGGTTCTCTGAGCCCCAATCTCTAACCCAGGCCCAGCTGATTCACTGTTCATGCTCTGTTTGAGGGAAGCTGCAAGGAGGAAGAAATGAGTAAAAAAGACTCCAGCCCTCTCTGAGCTTGCCTGGATCCCAGCCAGAACTGTAGCAATTAAAATTCCCTCCCTGAGAAGTCACAGTTCCAACACAATCTGGGTGACCAGCTGGCAACCCTTAGGGCTAATCCTTGAGATGCTGCCCTTGCCCTTTTTCTGTCCAGCACCCTTCACCCTGCAGCCCCTAGGGGTTCACATACTCCAGTGTGTTCTCTGGGGTTTTCTCGGAAAATATAGCCAAAACCCAAGCCCACTCCCACGGGCAAAGATTTTAAGGTCCCTGCTCCCCCAACACATCCCAACCCAAAAGTCATCCCAATCTACCTCTAAGTTACCTGAAAATAATTTACTTATTCACTCAAAAAACATGTTTTGAGCACATATGATGTGTTAGGCAAAGTGCTGTGCAGTAATCACAACTGTAATTAAATATTGATGTGTGTGATACTGGTTTAACATGTCTTCCTCACGAAAGCGTCGGCGCCAGGAAGGAAGGGCCATTTCTACTTATTCACCACTGAGTCCTCAATACCAGCTCCTGGGACAGAGCCGCTCAATAAACATCCAGGGGGGACGCGGATGTGGCTCAAGTGGTTGGGCTCCCGTCTACCATGTGGGAGGCCCTGGGTTCGGTTACCCGGGCCTCCTGGTGAGGGCAGGTGGCCCGCGCCCATGGAGAACTGACGCCAGCGCCCACGGAGAGCTAGCACAGCAAAATGGCTCCACAAACAGAGACAAGCAGACATAGAGGAAAACACACAGCAAATGGACATAGAAAGCAGATGGCGAGCACAAGTGGCAAGTGGGGCCAATAAATAAATAAAATAATAATAATAATTTAAAAAAAACATCCAGGGGAGGAATGGGAATAGAGAAGGGGGTGTTATTGTGGAAACAATTAGAATATTTTATAATACAATGTAGAATATGATTAAATGCCTTGAAGACTTTCCTTTAAGTTAAAAATGCTGTAGTCTTCCTAAGATTCTGGTTATAACAATGAGAAACCTTCGAAAAGGGTCCTACATTAAAGCTTTAACATTTTATGCCAGAATTCTCTACCAACTTGCTTTCTTGTCAATTAAAGTCAACAAAGGATTACCAAATGAATAGACTTTCTTTTTGCCTCTGCTTGCAAAACTAAGTTAAATATACACCCTGCCTCCAAAGAGCACAATAAACATGGGCATCCATTTGGGACACTCATTATAACAGAAGCATTTTGCTAAGCACTTTATAAACCATATCTCATTTAAGCCCCCACAACATCCCTATGAAGCAAGCTGTTAACCTAATTTTACAGATGACCGTAAAACTGAGAAACAAGAGGTTGGTTAAATTCCTCAAAACACAGAAGTAGCACATAGTTTAAAATCTAGAATGTCTTGCAATTGAAACTCTCCAGTAAATTCTCACTTTATTTCAATTATTTCTTAAGGGTCTACTTGTGCCAGGCACTGCTTTAGATGCTGAGGATACAGCAGTGTACAAAACAGACAGAAGCTTCCCCTTAGGACCTTATATTCTACTGAGGTAAGGAGGAAGCTAGAAGACAAAAAATAAAATAAGTAAGTAGACTATATAGTACGTAAAGTAGAGATAAATACAATGGAAGAAATTAAGCAGAGGGGTGTAAGGAGTTTGGGGGCTGATATTTTTAATGGGGAAGGTGGTATCTGAGCAAAGCACTGAGGGGGTGAGGGAGCAAGTCATGCGACCACCAAGGGCAACAGCCTTCAAGTAGAAGCAGTGGCACTGGCACTTCAGGCCAGTGTGGCTGAAACCCAGCAAGCAAGGGGCCAGGGGGAGAGAGGAGATGCTCAGGGAGGTCGTTGGAAGTCAGATCTCATAGGCTCTTGTAAAGGTATGGCTTTGGCTCGGCATAAAATAAGAAGCCTCTGGAAGGGTTTTGCAAAGCTGAAGAGTTATGTGAGTACCTTACACACGTTATACATATTGCATTCTTCAGTAAACGTAGTTGTTTTTTAAAGTTTCATCGTCATCACGTGTCTCCTGATAGAAGGCACTGAGAAGGGCACAGCATCAGGTTATGGTACTTCTGCCATAAACACATAAGCCAAATCATTGTGAGCAGACATCAGACAAACCCAGGTTGAGGGACCCTCTACAAAACAGCTGGCTTATACCCTTCAAAAATGTCAATGTCATGAAAGACAGAGCATGTTGAGGAACAGTTGCCGATTAGAGATGGCAAAAGAAACGTGACCACGGAATGAAATTCATGATCCTGATTACATCCTTGATTGGCAAAAAAATTGCCATTAACCACATTATTGAGGCAATTGGTAATATTTGAATATGGACCCTATACTTGTATCGATGTTAAATTTCCTAAATCTGATCATTATACTGTAATTATGTAAGAGAATGTCCTTATTCTTCACAGAAATATGCTGAGATATTTAGGAGTAAAGTGTCAATATGTCTGCAATTTACTCTCAAATGGTTCAGCAGACATAATCATTATTATACATTTATACATATACACAGATACATGTAGAGAGAAAGATAAAGCAAGTGCAGTAAATACAAGATTCTTTGTACTATTCTTGCAACTTCCCTGGAAGTTTGGACTTATTTCAAACAGAAACGTTTTTAAAAATTAAAACAAATAAACAGCTTAGCCAGGCCAGTCCCACAGCCACTGGGCACACCAAGAGGAGGGAGAACTTCGAGAAAACCAAAGCCCATCTAGCCTGTACCCAAACTCGCTGGCCCAGCCTCACCCTGCAATCGACCCGCCATCATCCCGTCCAGAAACGGTGCCGAAGCCCCGAGGATGGGGTGATGGAGCATCGTCCTCCCGTCACACGGGCTCATAACCTCAGGGTCCCCCTCAACGCTTCTGTCACTCTCATCCCCAAAACCAGGTACCAAATCCCATCAATCCTACCATGGCTTTCTGAGCTATTTTTTAGGTCATTTAGACCAGATCCCAGCCTAGCTCTCTAGGTGTGCCCATGAGCCCCAGGCTCCGGTTCTTCCTCCCCGCTCCATCTTCCTTATCAGCTCTGCCCTGTTCTGCCTGTATTCGTAATAATGTTGCCTGCAGTGTGTCTTCCTGAAAGGCACAGGAATGCTCAGGGGCTCAGTAATTAAATTGAAATAGGCAGAGATGGCATTTTTTATCAGTATCAGGCTTCTGACAGGCCTCGAACAAACTCTAGCCTGTGTTTCAGTTCCCTCCCTTTGTACTCCTCTCACTCCATCCCCACCTACAATGCCCCCCGAAAAATCCCTGAGCTAAGCTGCAGGACCCAAGTCCCAGAACACGCTAGACTCCAGGGTGGGAGAAAGTGGGGGAGCAGCCCTCAGCTGGGATTCTCCCAAGTCAACATGAGGTGGCTCCATGCCCAGCTATAGTTCTAGGTTTGCTGTGGAGCTTCCTTGCATTGTCTCCTTCTCCCCCTCTTCCAAGCCAACATTTCCCTAACTAAACCTCAGGCTCCTGTGGCCTCTGGGTTGTGGGGGAGCTGAGGAGATAAAAGACCAGGCCATTCTGGTAAAACCTCCTTCCTGGCCGTTGTTCTCACCCGCCCCTCTTCGTGCTCAGCTTTCCTACACCAGAGATCAGGCTTAGCTATAGAATTACCCAACTTCCTCACAGAAACCCAAGACCAGGGGCCACTTCTCCTCTATGCTGATAATTATAACGCAATCAAAGTGTGAAATCTCTTTTGTCCTTCTTCCAGGCAGCAAGGAGGCCTTTCTTTTCCTTACACAGAAAAGTAATTAGAACAGGGCAGAATAGAAGCTCCTTGCCGAGGCCCTGGAGAGCTGGTGGCGGGCCAGATGTGCCTCTCAAGGATGTCCCAGTCCACTGCCAGCCTGTCTTGTCTGACTTAGACTGTCCAGAGCTGCCAGGAGCTGCTTGGGGTGACAGTGCTAGAAGACCGCGTAAGAGGTGCAGTCAGAGGCTCTGGGTTCTCATTTCCCCAAGGGGCACGGCCCCAAGCTCATACCAGGCCCCTCCCCATGCCAGGCTGGGCCTCCTTACCTTGGCCCTGATGTCCAGTGAAGAAAAGGAAGAGCGTAAGGGCGAGAACTTGCTCCAACATCCCCACAGGACAGAGGGGTCAGGCCAGGTCCTCTCTCCCGGAGATGCCCTGTAAGCACACGGGCTTTAGCAAACGCCAGTCAGCAAGAAAGTGAGGCAATGGGCAGCAGAACCAGCTCACTGGCTGTCCAGCCACAATTTCCTCAACTCAAAGCCATTCTCATCTGCTGTGAGCTGACAAGGCCCCTGAGAAAACCTCAGTCCCTGGACCTGCTCTGACTGTTCCCACAAGCTGAACTTGTGAAGTTTGCCTCAAGTGGGCGGGTGCTCACAGTTCACAGTGACTCACAAAACCAGCTTCAAAATCTTGTCCCTTGCTCTGCCCCCCAGCCCTGCTTCTTCCTTCAAAGGAGGATGCCCCAGAAATTTCTGAATTTTCTCCCTCCTCCTGTCAATATGGAGACCTCCATGGGGACCAAACGGCCATTATCGCAGACTCTCATTTCAACAGACGGTGCAGAAGTGGAGGAGAGAAAGATTCGAGTGGGGTGGGCTGTGAGCTGAGAAACAGAGCCCTGGATAAAGGGGAGAATATGTTGAGGGGAGAAACAGTAGCTGGGTAGACTCAGGAAGAGATCTAAGGATAGGGGGGTAAGGAACCAGAAAAATCTAAGTGGTCTGGGGATTCTATGCAAGTCCATACCAAAGTGTAAATACAATACATGCAAATTAAAATGTTTTCGTAAGAATTTGGTTTTGCTCCATGTTTCCTGTGTGTGCCTCTGAATTCCCTCCTTTCCTCTTTTTCTACTTTTCCACTGTATTTCTCTCTTCCTTCTCTTGCCTTCTCTCACCCACTTCTCTCAGAACCCTTTTGCCTTGAGGCCATCCTCTAGGTTCATGCCTTTTTCTTTCTTTTACTTTGCCCTTGGCAACAATATTTCCAGTTCCCTTGAGGCTTGCCCTTCTCTTTTCCTACCCTTTGATCCATTTCCAGTCACCCTGTCTGAAGCTGGGCAGCTTTTTCCTGCTGGTCTAATGGTTATCATCTTTCTCTCCTTCCTCTCCTGAGGGGCAGCCATCACCCACAGGAAACTCAGAGTCAATTTGGCCATGCCCTTGACCTTGAGAAGTGGTGCTCAAGACAAGATGCAACAAGGAAACATGAACTTCCTCACATGACAGACAGAGGACAAGGCCTGGCTGTTGGACACTACTAATGAACAACATGGATTAGGAATCTGCTTCACTGATCTGCACCCTAGAACTGGCTGCATTCTCCCTGCCATCCTTCGGAAACTGAACTAGAAGCAGCCATAGCACTTTGTGGCATCTGTCTTATGGTCCTTAATGTACTCTACCACATAACAAATATTACTTGTTCTGCACACTTCCCTGTCTGACTCTGAGCTCTAACAAAAAGTCTGTGCTCTCTTCAGCTTAGTGATTCCAGAGCCTGGCCTAGTGCCAGGTACTTAATAGATGGTTAATAAATTTTTGAGTGCTGAATGAATGAATGAATACTCTAGAGAGGGCAGTGAGGCAGCTTCATTCTCCCTGAAATATAGTGATAAGCTAAGCCACAATGGTCCCTGCCCACATGGAGTCTTTATCTTGCTCTGCAGGATCTTTGTAGAGAGATCTTCGATGCAATTCAGCCACTTTAGCATGAAAACCCTAGACCTTACAAAGTCCACATAAATTCAGAGACTCCCACGGCCCTATTTCCCGGGTCTCTATAACAGCGGACAGGGGACTCAGAGAGAAGCATCTAAAGATCTCTTGGACTCCCTTCAGCCAATAACTAGAGTCTGAAGTGTTCAGGATATCCCCTCTGAAGCCTGGGTCACTTCTAGGAGGACATGGGCAAAGGTGTTAAAATAATCCAGAGGGGTGGCCAACGGAAAGGCCTTAACTCCAGGGGAGCTGGAAAGTCATCTAAAAAGACTCAGGGCAGATCTTGAAGACTTCTAAACACGTTGTATCAGCCCATGGGCAACACTGCACCATTAAGTAAACTAGACACCACACCCTGGAATTTGACAAAACTGACGCTAAACTGTAACTCTAAAGGATTATGTAGATGAAAGAAGGAATCTCAGAAGTTGGGAAGGGGGCCTGAGGATTGGCTATCAGAGACTCCACCCCTGTCCAACCCCTTGTCCTGTTTTCATGTGTCTCCACCCTGTCACTGGCACTGAATTTAAAGATGAAGATAGATGCAGCAATTTCTCATCTGTGGTGGGAAGCAAGTTTGAGCCCTACCTAAGTCACCACCCAGACACTTCAAAGTGCAAACTACCCTAAATGCACTTCTTGTGAGATCACATCACAGATTATAGAACAGAAACGACCATGAATGTTGCTCAGAAGAATGACATTTTTTTGCACATCAGTGAGGAGCTGGGAACAATTCTGAACCTACTGAGGTGGAGGCTAGACCCAGGTTTTCAAGGTAATGGCCACCCCTTCCTACTCCCCAAAGTCCCTTCCCCTCTAAATCTCACCCCTCTGGCTCACAGCTCACAGGACTTAGCAGCAGGAATCAAATATCTGGGTTCTGGGTAATTGGGCACTGCATCTAATGTCTCAGGCTGTGGTCAGAAGAGGCCCAAGAAGAACCAGGGTGATTTGTATCACAAATTTAAGTCAGTGACCAGCACTTTTCTCAGTTGTTAGACTGAGGGCTGTATTTCAAAGAATGGAAAATACTTGATGGGAGCATGTCCACCAATTCACAGATTTGCAGATCACCTGGGCCAGACATGGGAAACTGTTCCCTGTACCTCCATCTGAAAGGAACCAAATGTCAGCTGTGTTATTGGGTCTGGATGGAAGCAGGGTGTGCTTTATTCTATTCATTCCTTGCAATTTATTCTAGTGACTCGGGGAATTAAGATGTCTGAAAGATAGGTTAACAAGAGAGAGAAAGAGAAGAGAAGGTTGTGAGCCATCACCCATACGGACATAATCTATGGCAAAGTGATAGAGTATAGTTGCGTATTGAAGGATAGGACAGGTGGGTAGTGATATTACTGGGTTTGGTGGTGCAGGGTTGACAGGTGGGTAGATTAGGAAGGGCGGGTTAGAATACCTAGGATACTGGGGGGAGAGATGGGAGAGGGACCAGGTGAACATGGGATTTGTGGGTATGAGGTTAAAAGTGCAGGGGCGGGAATGCTCTTATGGCAATATGTCAAAAGAGTGTCACTGGTTTAGGGTGTTGGTAGGGGAGGCATTCAGGACGGGGTGCATCTGGAGTAGGCTTCTGGGGAGTGTGTGAGTGTTCATCCTGGCATAATGTGTTGTGTCAGTGGGTGGAGACCCACACGGTGAGTGGGAGGGAGATGGACCCTCATCTTTGCAAGGACCGATTCACCCAGAAACAGACAGGTGGGCGTCTCTTATGAGCAAGGGTGGATCCTAATAGGGGAGGACAATAATCATGTCAAGACCTCTTGTTTCATGTAACTATGAATCTTGTCATCCAATGAGTCAAGACAGGGGTTGTCATGTGCTCCAGGGAGATGAAAAGGGAGGAACAGAAGAGATCAAACAGGGGGTATTTAGTGGTCAGGGGAAATGTTTTTCATTGCCTTACAGTAATAGAGACAGGACATGGTAAATATCATCAAAAATTATTAAATTGTACAGTCTAAAATGTAAACCATACTGTAAACCATTGACAATGTTTAGTAGCTATGTTTCACTATCTGTATAACAGTTAAAGCAATACTACCATCCACATACAAAAAGGTTTTAATATGGGGTGAGGAAAGGGAGAGGAGGTTGGGTATATGAGAGTCTCTAGTATTCTGTGTGTGACTTTGCTGTGACCTAAAACTTCTTTGAAAATTAAGCGAAAATTTGGGAGATACTGGGGAGTGAGAGGGGGAAGGTGTCACGGTACAGACTGGACACCCGATAATACAGTGATAAAAGGAAAAATGTTTTTAAAAAAATTTTTTTTAATTTTTTTTTGTTTTTTCCCATTTTTTGAATATCCCAATCCTTTAATTTTATTTTATTTTTAGTGGGTTTTTTTTTTTAAGTTTCTATGTATTTTATCTCTTACATTTAAACTTATTATTTCATTTTCCTAATAATTGTATTTGGCTATTATATGGGCTTCATCTTTAAGGAAGGTGTGGATCACAGAAGGGTTACAATGGGGGCTGCAGAGGATCATTGGTGGGGGGTGTCTGGAATGGGGGATTCATGTGAGGAAGTTCATCTGAATATACATGAAAGATATACAAAATTGTCCAAATGATCAAGGGGTGGGGCATGGTCACAGTGGGTGGAAAATCACTCAATAAATGAGGGAATCTTAATTCCCAGCCGAGAGCTCTGCCACATTCTCCTAGGGAGCAGCAACAGTCCCCCAAGTGCAGGGGCAGTGTCTGGCAAAGGAGAATGGTCCACTAATGGGTTCTTGTTATTGATGACTAGCCTTACGAGTCTTTGCTCTTGTAATTGAAACTTAGCCTATTGTTATGGGGTGCCTAAGGGTTGCCACCTGAGAGCCTCCTTGTTGCTCAAACGTGGCCTTTCTCTAAGCCAAACTCAGCGTATGAATGCATTACCTTACCCCCAGTGTGGAACATGACTCCTGGGGATGAGCCTCCCTGGCAATGAGGGATTACTACCAAGTGCCATCTGGCAATACAACTGGAAAAAGACCTTGAATAAAAGGAGCATAAGGTAAAGACAAATGAGTTCATATGGCTAAGAGACTTCAAAGAGAGTCGAGAGGTCATCCCAGAGGTAACGCTTATGCACACCTCAGTAGGATCTCATAGAACGCCAAAGTGGATATCACCCCAAATAGAGGGGCTCCTGAGGGCCCTGGAGACACCCAGGTCCTATATAAGGGGGGATAGCTCCAGAGATTGATGCCTTATCACTGGGCTATACTTTGGAATCTGTGCTCCTGAGAGTGACAGAGTTGGCCTCAAATAAGTCCTCCCTGCACATGGTTCAGTCCCTTCTATTCAAACCTTTATGTGGAGCTGGAGTTTGTAGGTGTACTTCCAGAGACTAGAGCTTTGGCCTGCCCATGTGCCAACTGTGCCTGGAATCTCAGTGGAGCTGCAACTCCTACTCTGCAGCTCAATGGACTCACCCAATACACCTGGTGAGGAGATGATGATGGACAACGGCCATCCCAGGGAATGGAGAGAGCCTGCAGGTGCAGGCAGGATAATCCCATCCATCTTATCCATAGGATATAAGCTCCCTCTCACTTGGAGGTGGAGTGGACATCATCATCCCAGACTCCTCAGGATTGGGGGAAGAGCTATGAACTAGAGTGGACTTACTGGTATTCTGTTGTAGACATATTGTGATTCAAGCAATGGAGGAAATTACAACATTGAGGAGGAGCCAGTGGCCACTGGACACTTTCAGGGCAGGGAGAGGGAAAAGCAGTTGTAATACAGGGGCTTTTTCGGGACTTGGGAATTATCCTGAGTGACATTACAATGACAGATATAGACCATTTTACATCAGCATATACCATACAAAACTGTGTGGGACAGAGTGTGGTCTACAATGTGAACTATGGTCCATGCTTAGTGGCAAAGCCCCAGGATGTGTATATCCATTGCAGGTGATGAGCCACACTAATGAAGGATGTTTATGTGGGAGGTTGTGGAAGGTGTGGGAGATGGGGAACATGGAAATCCCTGTAATTTTTGTGTAACATTTATGTAATCTAAGCATCTTTTAAAATATTAAATAAAAAAAAAAAAAAAAAAAAGACGTAGGGAAAGGGGAGGCATGACTCACTATGAACTTCCCTCTCCAGACAGGAGCCAAACCCCCATACTTCTTGTACCCCAAAATGTAGAGGATCCCCTTGTTGAGGACAGTCTCCAAAAAGGGCTCCAGGAGCTGCTCCACTAACTAAATATGGTCCTCTCCATGTCCCTGCAATCCTGGTAGAGACCTGCAACCCTCTCCTCCCCCAAAAGGTAGGAACAGAAACCCAGGAAGACTGCATCAACCAGAAAACCTCTCAGCTTTATCAATGCTGCTTCAGGGTCACCCAGTAGGTAGTCTGGACCTTGCAGCCAGGCCACAGCATCAGCGGTAGTGATGCAATCATCAGGGGCACGAGCATGGAGTGGGGATGCTGCCCAGCGCAGAGCTGCCTAGCTCCACCACCTGCTGCACCCTGCTGTTCAGCCACTTTGCCTTCTCCTTCCATTTGGACCTGGAGGAGGGAGAGATTATGCCAGCCACTTAGTTCAGTTTGATCACATGACTGTAATAAAAGAAGCCCTTTCAACTGTGAAGTGCTTTACAGAGTGGGGGAGTGAGACATGCCCAAGCCTTGGAATCCACCAGACCAGCTTGGATTCCCAACCCCAGCTTTGGCACTTACTTAGCTATATGACCTTGGGTGACTGTTTTTTTTTTGTTTGTTTGTTTTTTTAAAGATTTTATTTACTTATTCATTTATCCCCCCCTTGCTGCTTGTGCTCGCTGGGTCAGCTAACCACGCCGTGCGGACGGGCTTGCCTTCACCAGGAGGCCCCGGGAACCGAACCCGGGGCCTCCCATATGGTAAACGGGAGCCCTACTGATTGAGCCATAGCCGCTTCCCTGGGTGACTGTTTTGAGTCTCAATTTCCTCGTCTATAAAGGTCTGGATGACAAAGCCTACCTTGTAGGATTGTTTTGAGGAAAGACAATAGCGTACATAAAGTGCCTGGAAGTAGAAGGTGTTCAATAAAGAGAGCTATTGTTATTTTATTATCACAACAATCCCATGAAGTGAGTGAGCAGAGATTAACAATTCCATTTTACGGACATGGGAATTGAGAATCAGGGATGAAGAGGAGGAAGAGGGTAAAGGAGAAAGAGGAGAGGGAGAGAGAAGAAGGAGAAAATGATTATTTAAATTCTACTAATAATAATTAAAATGCATTGCTTGTCTAAAGTCATCTAGCTTATTAATGGTGGATCTAGAACTTGAACCCAGGCACTTACTCAATTGCATGTCTCTCTCTGTCCTGCATCTTCAAAAATGGCTATTGAGCCCTAGCTGTGTTCTCCATACTTCCCGGTTTTTGTGAAAAATACTGGGGACATCTACTAATCAGTGATAATACTTGTTGAACATTAAGGTGTTCCCAGCAGTGTGCCTTTCATGACTTCTTTCCTTTAGTCCACATTTTTAAAACTATAAGTTAGGTGTATTATTGGTCACATTTTACAAATGAAGAAATTGAGGCTTTAGGAGTTTGTACAATGAGTAAGCGGTGGAGCTGGGCTCCAGAACCTATGCCTTTCATTACACATCTGGCCTCCCAAACACAGTTCCCACCCTCAAGAAATAGACATGCCCATATATGGAAGAATTGCCGTAGGGCCACAGACAGTAATGATTGATCACAGAAAGGAGAGTATAGGCTTGAGTCGTGGGACTAAAGCAACATCTTAAAGGACTAAAGCACATAGGACCTTCTCCACTGAGAACAGGACAAAAGGAAAGGCTAAAATGGCATCAGGAGAAAAATGGTAATTCCAAAACTGGAACAATGTTTTGACTCTAAAAGGAACTCTCCTTTGATAGGCATCTCTAGATCAGACATGTTAAAACATTATCTCAACAGGGGGGCAGATATGGCTCAAATGTTTGGTTGTCCATCTCCCATATGGAGGGACCTGGGTTTGATCCTTGGGACCTCCTGGTAAAGAAAAAAAAAAAAAAACATATCTCAACAGAGCCCAGTTATCCAAGGTATTCCAGGTGCTATTCCCCAACAGAAACTTGGAACTGGCAAAGTCATCTTCCTCAAAACTCAGGAAAACAGAGCAAGGCATTGTAGCCACAAGCTGAAATCAGCAGAGCCAGAAGGAGGAGGCAGAGACCAGCAGATTGCTGCCAGGTGCCCACAGCTGTGGCTCAGGGAGGAAACATCTCCTGATGATGCCTTGATTTAGACACTTTCATGGCCTCAGAACCCATGTGTATAGGCATTATAGATGGCTCCTGGGAAAACAGAAATAGGATGATGTGAGGTACCTGTCTAACCATGGATGCTGTGTAAAGTAGCCACAGATAGCACGAAGAAAGGGTGTCCAGACTGGAGTGAGAGGAAAACGTTTTACTCTGGCAGGGGAGCGCCTTAGATGGCTGTGAATTCAGACCTTTTCCTATTTTTCCTGAGTATATCTCCCCTCTTTCCTGTCTCCTCTTGGTGCCTTCCTCCCTGGCTCCCTTCCTCTCTGCTCCAGCACAGTGCAGGAATCCCTGCCTGGCACTCAGCCACCACCCAGCCTGAGCCTGGACGCTCGCTTTCCCATACTTGGGAGGAACCAGAGACACCCACCCTTTTGTCACCAACTCAGAAGGAAGGGGCTCAGGAGAGCCGATGTGGCTCAGTGGTTGAGCACCAGCTTCCCACACATGAGACCTGGTACGTAAACACAGAAAGAGAGAGAGAGAGAATATATTTGCAATATGTATAACCCACAAAGGGTTAATATCAACAAAATTAATCCATAAAGAGATAAGAAAAACATAAAAATCTAATAGAAAAAAATTTGCAAAAGATATGAACAATCATGTTAATGAAAAAGAAGCAAATATGGCCAATAAACATGAAGAGTTGTTTGACCTCACTATGGGGAAATGCAAATTAAGAGTATTCAGTTGGCAAAAATAAAAAATCTGATAATACCAAGTATCCAATAGAGTATGGATTGATTGGATTAGTTGTATATTGCTGGTGGGAGTGTAAATTGGTACAATTTCTTTGGAAATAATTTGGTATTGTCTTATAAATTTGAATATTCATAAGCTCAAATACCTCAGCAATTTGACTTCTAACTATGTACCCAAGAGAAACTTTAATGCATGTGTACCTGGGGACACATACAACAATATTCATAGCAGTACTGTTCTTAATTGTGGGGGAAATCTGAAAACAAATGCCCACTGACAGGAGAGTAGAAAATAAATTGTGTTCTAGTCGTACAATGGAATATCAATAGCACTGAAAATTAATTAATTATACCTATGTGCAAAAGCATGCAAGAATCTTAGTTACATAATGTCATAGGGGAAAAAGCATGCCCCAGAAGACAATATATAAAATGATAGTATTTTTATACAGTGCAAAAATAAACAATGTATATTTCAGAGGTTGTATGTGTGTGTGTGTGTGTGTGATTTTTTAAAAAATAATTTAAGCAATGCAATGATAAACACAAGCTTCAGATAATGGTTACTACTGAGGGGGAAACAGGAGTAAGCGTTATACAGAGGAGCACATGCTTAGGTGTGGGTTATTAGCAACATTCTGGTTCTGGGGTTGGACAGTGAATTATGTGTACATTGCGTTACAAGTGGGAGGACAAAAGGAAGAAGAGAGGAGAAGCAAAGGAGGGAGGGAGGGAGGAGGAAGGAAATAACCTAGTTCCCACACATGTCTGTTATTTGCTACAGCCATAAAGAAATGACCACCGATATCACCGCATTGTGACACCTTTCATTGTCACTCACCACTACCCAATCCTCCTCTCTCTGGTGGTCTTGAGCAACTGCACTTGTCCTCTTTGAAGTTAAGCAGGGCTATGTGACTTGCTCTAGCCAAGTAAAGTGTCACTTTCAGTCTGAAGCTTTCAAGAGGCAGGGCATGAGTCAACATATTCCCTTTTCCATCTTCAGCAAATATGTCAAATATGTAGCATTGCCTTAATGGTAGATTTATAAGTGATGAAGAAACTAATATCAGAGGTTGGAAAGATGGCACTGCATGGTATTTAGTAGTGTAAAATGTGCAAACTGCTGCCTGAGGTAACTTGGGAGATATGTTACATACATAGTGTACTCTAGCTCTAATGGAAGACATCAAGGAAACAGACCTTTGATAATAGGTTACAAAAAGAGATGAGCTCAGGAAAAAATATGGTCTGTCTTGCAAGCAGGAATGAAAAAGAAACTGATTCGGTGTCTTCAACAGGTAATGGTATGGAAAAGTAGGGAGGAGGGTACAGTTTCATGTTAAAAGAGACCAAAGGTATAACAACCAAATGCACTGTGTGGTCCTTGATTGGACCCTGATTTGAACAAATCAGATATAAAAATGGGAAGTTGGATTAGATATTAGATGATAATAGGGAATTACTGTTCATCTTTTTAGGTGATAACTATGTGGTTATTTAGGAAAATAGATGCATACTGAATTATTTAGAGATGAATTATCATGATGTCTATGTCATACTTTAATAGAACCCTGCAAAAAAATAATATGTGCGGTAAATATTGTAAAATGTTGACAATTACTAAATTTGTTTTGGGTTTATGGATGTTCAAGATACAATATTCTGGACGACGGTCGTGCGCCTGCGCCGGGCGGGGGGCGCTGACGCACCTTCGCCGTCCTCTTTATTTTCCCTTTCTCGCCCCCTGCAGCTCCCCGGTTGGCCCTTGCGCTGAGGTGGCCAAGTTGACGGGAGGGATTGTCTTAAACTACAGGGAAAATGGTAGAAAATTCGCCGTCGCCATTGCCAGAAAGAGCGATTTATGGCTTTGTACTATTCTTAAGCTCCCAATTTGGCTTCATACTATATCTCGTGTGGGCTTTTATTCCTGAATCTTGGCTAAACTCCTTAGGCTTAACCTATTGGCCTCAAAAGTACTGGGCAGTCGCGTTACCTGTCTACCTCCTTATTACTGTAGTGATTGGTTATGTATTCTTTTTTTTTTTTTTTTTTTAAAGATTTTATTTATTTATTCATTTATTCCCCCCTTGCTGCCTGTGCTCGCTGGGCCAGCCAACCACGCCGTGCAGGCGGGCCCGCCCTCACCAGGAGGCCCCGGGACCGGGGCCTCCCATATGGCAAACGGGAGCCCTACTGATTGAGCCACAGCCGCTTCCCTGTTATGTATTCTTATTTGGAGTTAACATGATGAGTACCTCGCCACTCAACTCCATTCATACAATCACAGATAACTATGCTAAAAATCAACAGCAGAAGAAATACCAAGAAGAAGCTATTCCAGCCTTAAGAGATATTCCTATTAGTGAAGTAAACCAGATGTTCTTTCTTGCAGCCAAAGAACTTTACACCAAAAACTGAATTTATGTAGACATATTAACACCGAGCATTTATTTATGTTTTTGACATAAGAATTTTAATTATAATTATTTTGACTATCTCTCTTATTAATAACTGGTATTGAGATTTTTTTTTTTTAATGTAAGTTGAACTTCTCTTAGATCAAATTCCATTAATATTGCAAATATCCATTCATAAAATAAATAAAATACTGCAGACTTTTGAAAAAAAAAAAAAAAGATACAACATTCTTTCTACTTTTATGAGTGCTTGAATGTTTTCATAATAATTCATCAAAAAAATTATACTCAATGCCTTCTGCAGGCAGGGGCCAGAGCATTAAGACCTAGGGGACTAGATCTTAGACTTTATCCTCTCACTAACTGAAAGATCCTAGAAATATTTGGGCTTCAAAATCAGATTCTCGTGTTATGGAGATCATTGACAGCGGGGTGGAGGGGTTGGAGAGGGACAAAACTGGAAAGAGAAAGCTTTGTAAGGACTGACCAGAGGCTGTTGCAGCAATCCAGATAAGAAATAATTAGCACCCTGTATGGTGGACGCTGTGCTGACCCCCATATCAATCCCACCCCCAGGTGATTAGTCTAAGAATGTGGTCCCATTCACCTGGCCTGAGGTGGCTCAGGAACGAATGAGTGGATCTGCTGTGCAGGAATGAATTCTAGGTGGTTTATGGGCAGTGTCATTGGACAGTGACTCCTTGTGGTGAGATGAGTGTGTGTGGAAATGTGTAAGGCTGTGAACTGTATCCAAATGTGGAGCCCCCCACAAGGACCTTTCTTATATAAGCAAATTATTTGTTTTCATTGGCCTGACCCTTTCGCCAAGCCTTTGGCGACCACTCAAGAATCAGTGAAGATGTGGAGATTGGGCAAATGGTGGCTCAGAGCATCCTGGAGGGCTACTGCCAACTGTGCAGACCCCAAACAGCCATCTCAGGTAAGCGGGTGTTTGAGGCCGTGTGATATGCCATTGCCCTCAAACAAGATGCGATGCAAACAGCAGCGTAGTCTTTGATGAAATATAC
This sequence comes from Tolypeutes matacus, assembly GCA_026826555.1. Classification (NCBI taxonomy): domain Eukaryota; kingdom Metazoa; phylum Chordata; class Mammalia; order Cingulata; family Chlamyphoridae; genus Tolypeutes; species Tolypeutes matacus. The sequence goes on from JAKSZT010054305.1 coordinate 1,053,741, forward strand.
TGACTCCCTTTCTATGTCAGACAGTGGGTCCCAAGGGGCTCCCCACTTAGCTAGAGGAGGGGCCAAGGAAGGGATCATCACCATCATCTCAAGATCTGTGGGCAGGGGCTGAACATGAGGGAAGCCACATCCTCCTGTTGTTTGTCAGATTTAGCCCTTTCCTGCAGATACCGTTTCCATCTCACCAGTGAGGCTTCGGTGGCCATGCCAAGTGCCTGCTGGGAAGTATCTCTTGCCCATAGCATTCTGGGAATCTTCTTGCACAAGCTGAATAGTTGTGACCCTATAAGCACCTCCATTTTCAGAAGAGTCCCAGAAGCAGTCAGGATATGCTATGCTTAGTCCAAGGACTCCGAGAGGCATATTCAGAGGTAGCCAAGGCCTCTCATTTAAAATCTTTTCCCATTGCGAATATTCTCGCTGCCCTGATTTTGTGATAATCAGGGTAGGCTAAACATTCGCTATATTAGAAACTATGCATGTGTCCCCAGACCTAGTTTTTCTCCCTAGGTCTGGTTTTCAGAATGCTGGTGATAAACTAAGCCTGATTTATTATATGACCATCCTGTATGGGAAAAGACTGTAACTTTGGGTATCTTTGGTCAACTTTAAGAGATACAGCAGGGGGATGGATGTGGCTCGGGTGGTTGGGCGTCCGTCTCCCATATGGAGGGACCTGGGTTCAATCCCCAGAACCTCCCGGTAAAAATTTAAAAAAAGAAAAATATAGAAGGCATGTGGGCCACCAGGCCCCACGAGCCATGCAGCAAGATGATGACATAACAGGAAAGTGGCACAAGGGAGAGCCAAGACAAGATGCACTGAGAAACCAGGAACTAAGGTGGCACAGGTGGTAGTACGCCTCTCTCCCACATTGGAGTTTCCAAGGATTGAATCCTAGTGAAGACAGGAGGAGAAGAATGAGAAGAGATGGCAGAAATGGACACAGAGTCACCCAGCAAGTGGACACAGAAACAGCAAAAATGGGGGGGGGTTAAAAATGGCTAAAAGTAAATAAATAAATCCTTTTTAAAAATGTATGAGGAGGAAGATACGGACTACAGTTAGTAGTAAAACTTTGATGATGCTCTTTCATGATTTGTTAACAAATGTTTCACAACAATGCAGGGTGTTTGCTGGGGCGGGGGGGGGGTGATGTGTGGGAGCCCTGTATGATGTTATGCATGTTTGCTTTATAAGTTCACGATGTTTACTGAACACTTATAGTTCATGTATGTTCATGTGTGAATGATATACTTCAATAAATTGTTTAAAAAAAAAAAAAACTGGCAGAACAGGGCTACTATATCAGGGGACGGTAGGTATGAGTGACACTCTGTTTGAGGAAATCTTGAATTATAGGCTGGAGCCCCACAGTACCTTGTTTCAGGCAATATTGCAGTATTTATCACCCTGATGGGCAGAGACAGTTCCACAGTTGTCCTATTTGTCCAAGGGAGCCAAAGATTTGATCGCATTCCAGGTGCCATGTTAAATCATCAATACCTATAGCAGGGAAAACAAGAGCCACCATTAGGGGACACTATTTAATAAGAATTTTGTTCCAATAGTCAGAGTTGTTCCAATAGGCAGAGTTGTGGGTTGGGAGAAGGGGAACTGAGCCTTTGATATGCAGATAAACCAGGATCTGAGGTTCTGCTGTGAGGCCCTCTCAAGCCCTGACAATAGCTCCACCCTCTCCATAGCCTTGCAGATAGTAAGAGCCAGTCGTTCCCAATCAGGGGAGTGCAAGAAACCACAGGGTTTACCCTCTTGTCTTACTAGGACTGGCCTTTTGTGTTTCCTGGGGAGGACTATTATCTACAGGACTGCCGATTTGGGGTGGGAAGCTTTGATACACCTGGCAGAGACAACAGGTGGTACAAATGGACATCAGCAAGCCACGGACCCCTATCTGAAAGAGCCAGTTAGTAAACTAAGAGCAGTCAAAAGGCATTATGCCTCATTTTCCACGGGCATGACCAACGAACCCTGCTCACTGTGCCACTTGTTCTGAATTAGTTAAGTTGGATTTTAAATTGGGGTCCTGGTGGAGGTCAGATGCAACACAATGGGAAACCAAGGCCGTAATGCATGAGAAAAGATAGTTTCTTACTACCAGGTCTCAGAGAGAGAGAAGGTGCCATGAGGGGTCAACAGGAAGTGCGATCAGCTTGGTGACTCCACCAGCAATGGGAAGCAAAAAGGCAGAGTGAGAGGGATCCATGGGCCTGTGCCTTTATTGTGGTCCAAGGGTATAGTTTAGTAGGTTTCCTATGGGAGTCAAGAAAACACAAGAGAAAAAGTGAAGAGAATGGGGTTCCAAAGGTGGTGGGGATGGTTAGCTTATCATTTGTCAACAGCTGTGGGTTTCGGGTAAGGTGTTTGGGTGGTGAGGGTGGTGGCTACAGATGTAGATTTGGGGTCTGGGGGTTTTATGTCCCAGATCTGGAAAGCTGCTTATTAGCTAGACCAAAGGTCAGTGTTGAGGCATGTGGCTTGACCAAAGTAAGATGGATGCCGAGACAACACTCACAAAAATTTTGATGGTTGTAACACCTGTATATTGTACTTTGGGGTTGTAATTGCTCTTTTGTTTCTATATGACCTAAAAAGGCAAACACATAAATCTGTAGCAGTTTGATATTATTTATGAATTCCAAAAAGAGACATAGATTATGTTTGTAAACTGGTCTGATCCTCTGGGCAAGATACCCTTTGATTGTATTAAATTCAAAGGTTTTACGTTTGCTTGATTAAATCAAGATTAGGGCTTTGATTCGACCACATCATTAGGGTGACTCAGGGTTGAGTCCCTGCCCCCTTGGGCTATATAAACGGACACTCAATCAAGGAGAAGTTACATGGAAGAAAGAGAGAGCTCCACAGACATGGCAGAGGACAGAGCTTTGATCCTGAGGCCCCAGGAAGAGACATGAGCCATTTGCCTGATAGTTTGCAGCTGAAGAGAACAGAGCAGCTGAGCTGAGGAAGCCTGGAAAGAAACCAACCCCATGCCAGCCTACGGCTGGAGCCTTAAGAGGAAGAGGGAAGGAGAGACCAGGTCTGCCATATTACTTCAACACATGGCAACTGACTTGGGTGAGAAAGTACCTCTTATGATACCTTTTGGGCCTTGTAACTAAGCTTTTACCCAAATAAATACCCTTTATAAAAACCAACAGGGGGAAGCGGATGTGGCTCAACCAATAGGGCTCCCGTTTACTATATGGGAGGCCCCGGGTTCGATTCCCGGGGCCTCCTGGTGAAGGCAAGCCAGCCCACGCAGCGCGGTGAGCTGACGCAGCAGGACAACCCAACAAAGGGAGACAAGCAGACACAGAAAAACGCACAGCAAAGGACACAGTGAGCACAAGCAGCAAGGGGGGATAAATAAATAAATAAATAAAATCTTGGGAAAAAAAACAACAGGGAAGCAGATGTGGCTCAAGCAGGTGGGTGCCCGCCTACCACATGGGAGATCCTGAGTTTGGTTCCCAGTGCCCCCTAAAAACAAGACAAGCAGACAGCGAGAACAGACAATGGGGGGTGGGGGGAAATAAATAAAATAAATCTTTATAAAAAAATAAAAGCCCAACAGATTTCTGATACTTTGCATCAGCACCTCTTTGACTAATACAAAATCTATGTTAATAGGCACTCAATGTATAAAGATGTAAATTGCAACAATAAAATCATAAAGGGGGTGCAAAGCTGCATAGGAGCAGAATTTTGAATTCTATTGAAGCGAAGTCAGTATTAATTCAAACTAGAATGTTATAAATTTAAAAGATTAATTGTAATCCCCAGGGTATCCACTAAGAAAATAACTGAAAATATACAGAAAGGAAAGAAGTGGATCAAAATGAAACACTACAAAAAGTCAACTAAATACCCAAAAAAGGAATTAATAGAGGAACTGAGGAATAAAAACATGTAATACACACAAAAAGCAAATAGCTAAATAGCAGAAGTAAATTGTTCCTTATCAGTAATTACTTAAGTGTTAATGGATTAAACTCTCCTATTAAGAGGCAAAATTTAGCAGATTGGATTCAAAAACATGATCAAACTACATACAAGGCACTCGTTTTAGATATAAAGACACAAAAATGTTGAAAGTAAAAGGACGTGCAACAAAAGAAAAACATAGATAAATGGAACCTCCTCAAAATTAAACACTTTTACACCTCACAGGACTTTGTCAGAAGAGTGAAAAGGCAGCCAACTCAATGGGAGAAAATATTTGGAAAACACATATCCGATAAGGGTTTAATATCCAGGATATATAAAGAGATGTTACAACTCAACAATAAAAAGACAAACGACCCAATTAAAAAATGGGCAAAACACTTGATGAGACATTTGTCCAAAGAAGAAATACAAATGGCAACAAAACACATGAAGAAATCCTCAACGTCACTAATGATTAGGGAAATGCAAATCAAAACTACAATGAGATATCATTTCACACCTATCAGAATGGCCACTATTTAAAAGACAGAGAACTAAAAGTGTTGGAGAGGATGTGGACAGATAGGAACACTTCTTCACTGTTGGTGGGAATGCAGAATGGTACAGCCACTGTGGAGGACTGTTTGGCAGTTCCTAAAGAAGTTGAATATAGACTTGCCACGTGACCCTGCAATACCACTACTGGGTATATATCCAGAAGAACTGAGAGCAGTGACACCAACAGACATCTGCACACCGATGTTCATAGCAACATTATTCACCATTGCCAAAAGTTGGAAACAACCCAGGTGTCCATCAACAGACAAATGGATAAACAAACTGTGGTCTATTCACATGATGGAATATTGTGCAGCTGTAAGAAGAAATGAAGTCGTAAAGCATATGGCAACATGGATGAACCTGGAGGACATTATGTTGAGTGAAGCAAGCCAGACACAAAAGGACAAATACTGTATGGTTGCATTGCTATGAACCAAATATATTGTGTAACATATTGTTTGATTCAAAAAAATTTTTATATGTATCCAGTACATTTAATTGAGAAATGTATATATTTATTCATCTGTGTTTACTTTTTAGTTTTTAATTGTTTATATTCTCAATTATTAAATGTACAAAATAAAGTAAAAAAAAAAAAAAGAAAGCATGGAACTGGTGCATGGACAGTCATGTAGACCAATGAAATTGAATTGAGAGTTCAGAAATCAGCCCTCACATTTATGGCCAACTGAATTTTGACAAGAGGACAAAGACCACCCTATTGGGAAAGAATAGTCTCTTCAACAAATGGTGCTAGGAAAACTGGATCTCCATTTGCAAAAGAAAGAAGGAGGATCTCTACCTCACACCGTATGCAAAAATATACTCAAAATGGATCAAAGAGCTAACTATAAAGCCAGAAATATCAAACATAAAGAAGAAAATATAGGGAAGCATCTCTGGACCTTGTATTAGGTAATGGTTTCTTAGACTTTATATCCAAAGCACAAGCAATAAAAGAAAAAAATAGATAAATGGGAGACCTCATCAAAATTAAAAACTTTTGTGCATCAAAAAACTTTAACATGAAAGCAAAATGACAACTGACAGAATGGAAGAAAATATTTGGAAACTACATATCTGATAAAGGTTTAAAATCCAGAATATAAAAAGAAATCCTTCAATTTAATAATAAAAAGACAACCCAATTTAAAAATGGGAAAAAGACATCTCTCCAAAGAAGATATACAAATGGCCAAAAGCACATGAAAAGATGCTCAACATCATTAGCCACCAGGGAAATGCAAATCAAAACCACCATGAGATACCATTTCATACCCACTAGAAGGGCTACTATTTAAAAAATGAAAAATTACAAGTGTTTGAGAGGACACAGAGAAATAGGAACACTTGTTCACTGTTGGTGGAAATGTAATGGTGGAGCCCCTTGGAAAACAGTTTGGCAGTTCCTCAGAAAGTTAAGTATAGAATTACCATATGACCCAGCAATCTTACTTCTAGGTATAAGCCCAAAAGAATTAAAACAGGGACTCAAACAGATATTTGCATACTGGTGTTCATAGCAGCATTATTCACAATTGCCAAAAGATGGAAGCAACCCAAGAGCCCTTCAACAGAAAATGGATAATTAAAATGTGGTATATAAATATATGGTGGTTTGAAACTGTATGAACTGCAGAAAAACATGTTATTACAGTTAATCCATCCCTGTGAATGAAAGCCCATTGTAAGTAGAACCTTTGATGAGGCTACTTCAGTTAAGGTGTGTTCCCAGTATAGCAGGGAGCCGTGTGAAATGATAGCTTCCCACCAAACTGAAAGGGATACATCAGACCACAGAAAGACTCTGACAAGTCCAGCTTGGTGAGCAAAGAGCATTTAATAGGGGGCTTACATGAGGTCTTGCCCTCGATGGCCCAGGGGGGCAGCCACTGTGGAGGACTGTTTGGCAGTTCCTAAAGAAGTTGAATATAGACCTACCATGTGACCCTGCAATACCACTACTGGGTATATACCCAGAAGAACTGAGAGCAGTGACACCAACAGACATCTGCATACCGGATGTTCATAGCCACATTATTCACCATTGCCAAAAGTTGGAAACAACCCAGGTGTCCATCAACAGATGAATGGATAAACAAACTGTGGTCTATTCACACAATGGAATATTATGGAGCTATAAGAAGAAATGAATTCATAAAGCATATGACAACATGGATGGAGGACATTATGTTGAGCGAAACAAGCCAGACACAAAAGGACAAATACTGTATGATTGCATTACTATGAACCAAATATATTGTGTAACATATTTTATGATTCAAATATATATATATCTCCAGTAGATTCAATTTGGAAATGTATGTTTTTATTCAACTGTGTTTTCTTTTATTTTTTAATTATTGTTTATATTTTCAATTATTAAATGTACAAAAAAAAGTTTAAAAAAAAAAGTCCTAGAAGGATTGTGGGAAGATGACAGTGAACTAACAGGCACAGCTGAATGCTCTCACAAAAATGACAGAGAAAGAGGCAAAAGCTGTCTGAGAGACCTGCTTTGGGGGTCAGCAGACCAGGACAGGCTACACAACTCCCAGGAGGGTGAGAGACAGAGAGACAAAGAAGCTGAAACCACAAATGTGAGTTACCAACCCCCTATGGCAGCCAGGAAGGGCTCCCCTCCCCCACTCCCAAGATATTAAGCTGGGTTAAAACCCCAGGCTCGCTGTAGCCAACTGAGGGGGGACAGATATATCTTCCTTCCTGTCAGTTTTTTCAAGGGAAAAGGGAGGGGAGGTCCAGGTGCTTTTCTTCAATGAATTTGACCAGCAGAGCCAGCTTTGAATCTCCACTCTGGAGAGTCAGCACAGGAACACAGGAAAGCCGAGGCTGAAACACCTCAGTGGAAAGGTGTGCTAACTAGCACCATCTGCTGACAGGTGTGGAAATTGCAGGGACAAAAACTTCATGCTCTCTGTATCCAATCCCTGGGAGAAAATCTACACCCCACTAGTGAGTCCCTGGCCTGAATTTGAAAACTTAAGCTGGGAAATTTTAAAGACTGAGAATAAGTTGAACCAAATATCAAAGGAAAGCTATGAATAAAAAACAATAAGCAAGAAAAATTGGCCATCAGAGTAAATTCACCAACATATTCAGATATCTAGACATCAACAAAAATTACAAGCTATACTAGGAAACAGGAAGAGATGGCCCAGCCAAAAGAACAAACCAAATATCCTGAAGAGATACAGAATTTAAGACAATTAATCAGTGGTACCTAAATCACTTCAAAGAATTTATTAAAAATATGACTAAAGAAGTAAAGGATATTAAGAAGACACTGGGAGAGCATAAAGAACAATTTGAAAGCCTGCAAAGAAAAGTAACAGACCTTATGGGAATGAAAGACACAATGGATGAGATTTAAAGTACATTAGAGGGAAGCGGCTGTGGCTCAATCAGTGGGGCTCCCGTTTACCATATGGGAGGCCCGGGTTCGGTTCCCGGGGCCTCCTGGTGAGGGCGGGCCCGCCCGCATGGCGTGGTTGGCTGACCTAGCGAGCGCAAGCAGCAGGGGGGGGATAAATGAATAAATAAATAAAATCTTTAAAAAAATAAAAAATAAAAAAAATAAAGTACATTAGAGGCACATAGGAGCAGGTTTGAATTGCTTGAAGACAGAATTAGTGACTTTAAAGGCAGAACATCTGAACTGAAAAAGACAGGAGAACAGAGAATAGAATGGAAAAAAATGGAACAGAGTCTCAGGGAATTGAATGACAATGCAAAATTCACAAACATTCACATTATTGGTGTCCCAGAAGGAGAAGAGAATGGAAAAAGGGCAGAAAGAATATTTGAGGAAATAATGACGGAAAACTTCCCAAACCCTATGAAGGACATAAATATCAATATCCAAGAAGAACAATACACCCCAAACAGAATAAATCCTAATAGACCTACCCCAAGACACCTATTCGGAATGACAAATATCAGAGATAAAAAGAGGATTCTGAAAGCAGCAAGAGAAATGCAAAACATCACATACAAGGGAAGCTTGATAAGATTAAATGCAGGGGAAGCAGATGTGGCTCAAGCAGTTAGGTGCTGCCTACCATATGGGAGGTCCCAGGTTTGGTTCCCAATGCCTCCTAAAGAAGATAGGCAAGGCAGTGAGCTGGCACAACGAGCTGACACAACAAGATAACCCAATAAGATGGCACAACAAGGAGACACAACAAGGAGATACAATGATGAAACACAATGAGAGACAAAACAAGCAGGGAGTGAAGGTGGCTCAAGCAATTAGGTGCCTCCTTCCCACATGGGAGGTCCCGGGTTTGGTTCTGGTGCCTCCTAAAAAGAAGACAAGCATGCAACAAACAGACACAGAGAGCAGACAGCAAGTGCAAACTACAAGAGGGGGGAGAAATAAATTAAATAAATCTTAAAAAAAAAAAAAAAGATTAAGTGCAGACTTCTTATCAGAAACCATGGAGAAGAGAAGAAAGTGGTATGATGTATTTAAAAGAGAAAAACTGCCAGTAAAGAATTCTGTATCCAGCAAAGCTGTCCTTCAAAAATGAGGGTGAGCTCAAAGTCTTCACAGACAAACAAAAACTGATAGAATATGTTACAAAAAAACCGTATTTACAAGAGATACTAAAGGGAGTGCTGCAATCTGAAAGGAAAAAACAAGGGTGAGAGATTTGGAGAAGAGTTTATAAATGAAGATTATTAGGAAGGGTAAAGTTAAGGGTAAGAAGACAGACAATAGAACAATATGACAACAGGAAGCTGAAGGACAATATGGATGCCTTTACAGTAATAACACTGAATGTTAATGGATTTAACTCCCCAATCAAAAGACATAGACTGATAGAATGGATTAAAAAATATGAGCCGTCTATGTGTTGTCTACAAGAGACCCACCTCAGACATAAGGACACAAGCAAGTTAAAAATGAAAGGTTAGAAAAAGGTAGTCCATGCAAATAGTAACCAAAAAAGAGCTGGAGTAGACCAGATAAATGTAAAATAAAAGTATTATAGTATATGAACAATAATTACTCAGTGCAGCTAGCAAATTGTTCCTGTGATAGTATTCTGTAAGTTTCTTCATACAAAATAAACACTTGCTTTTAATTGAGGAGGGCTGGATATATTTTTGGATACTTTGTTTTTCTTTAGCCCTTTCTTATGCATACTTGTTAATTAAAACAATCCATCTGAGTCAATAATGATTTAACATGACTACTGTTTAACAAGAGTTTGAGTTTTTCTGTCTCATAAAATTATGAGTTGGCATATTATCTGCTGCAATTCATTCCAACAAGATATGAAAAATTCCCAAATAGGAATTTGGTTATCCAGAAAGAATTATGGCCTAAATGGAAATTAAATAACTAAATCAATAATTTATTTCATTCTTAGAGATTATTATGTCCAATAGTTAGAGCTGTAATTTAAAAATTAGAATTATGCTGAAACAAAAACAGAAAAAAAGAAAAAAGAATAAAAAACAAAAAAAGAAAAAAATTAGAATTATGTTATAATTAATTTCTATTATATTAGAATTCTAATTTACATTTATAAATGTTTGTTGCTATACTATCTACTTCTTATAATTGATTATATTAAATCTAACCTGGCCTTGCACTCTCTTAAAATTTGTAATTTCTTTCAATCTATTTTTCTATTTATTTTACAACTTTACAATACAGGTCTTTTTAACAGCTAAAGCAAAAAGCCATTGATTATACACTTTGGATAGATCATATGGTATATGAATATATCTCAATAAAACTGCTTAATAAACAAATAAATAATTGTGCAAGAATAGCCAGAAATAGCAGCTATGTACAGCAGGGGAAACAGAGAGATTGAGAGGGGAGGAATTTCCTTGTTTGTCTGTTTTTTGTTTATTATTATTGAATTAATGAAAATGTTTTAATAATGATTGAAGTAATGAACACACTACTATGTGATTATACCAAATACCATTGATTATACACTGTGGATAAATTGTATGCTTTATTAATATGTATCAATAAAATTGATTTGTTTAAAAAAATAGGGTGGGTTGGGGGAAACATACACCAAATGTAAGATATGGACTATAGTTAGTAGTAATATTTTGACGATGCTCTTGCACAATTTGTAACCAATGTGTCACAACAATGCAAGTCATTGGTGGAAGGGTGATGTATGGGACCCCTGTATGATGTTATGCATGTTTATTTTGTAAGTTCCTAACTTTTACTATACGCTTGTTGTTTATGTATGTTCATATATGAATGATATATACTTCAATAAAAAATATTTTTAAAAAAAGAAGAATTAACACAAATCCTTCTCAAACTCTTCCAAAAAAAAAAAAAAAAAAAGGAAGAGGGAACATTTCCTAACTTATGCTATGAAGCCAGCATTACGCTGATAACAAAACCAGATAAGGAGAACACAAGAAAAGAAATTACAGGCCAATTTCCCTTATGACTACAGATGCAAAAATCCTCACAAAATATTAGCAAACCAAATCCAATAGTATATTAAAAGGATCATACACCATAACTAAGTGGGATTTACCCCAGGAATGCAAGGGTGGTTCAAAATACAAAAACCAATCACTGTAATATACCACATTAATAGAATGAATGGGGGATAAAAATGATCATGTCAATAGATGCAGAAAAGTCATTTGACAAAATCCAACACATTTTCACTCTTTTCATTTATTTTTTTTAAAAATCTAAAACACTCAGAAAACTAGGGGGGAAAAATAGTCTTAAATATATTCAAAGAGCTAAAGGAAAGAATGGACAAAGAAATAAAGGACATTAGGAAAATAATAGGTAAATCCAAAGAGAATATCAATAAAGAGAAAGAAATTATGAAAAGGAACCAAGCAGAAGACCACAGTAACAGAAATTTTAAATTCTGAAGCAGAAAGCAAAAAGAATGAAGAAAAGTGAATATAGCCTATGGAACATGTGAAGTACCATCAAGTGTACCAAAATACACATGGTGGGAACACAGGAGAAAAAAGAAAGGAGCAGAGAGAATATTTGAAGAAATAATGGCTGAAAGCTTCCCAAATTTAACTAAAGCCCTGCATGTAGACCTCTAAAATGCTCAATGAACTCCAAAGAGGATAAACCCAAATAGATGTACACTATGACATACTATAATATTGAATGCCAAAGATAAAGAGAAATATGAAAGGCACACAAGAAAAGCAGCATGTCACATTCAAAAGCTGAGGGAGTTCTTTGGAAGTAGATCAGACCTGCAAGAAATGCTAAAGAGGGTTCTGCAGGAGACAAGACAATAAGTTGAAGATACATGAAGAAATAAAGATCACCAGTAATGATAAGGACAATGGTAAATATAAATGTCAGTACTGTTGTATTTTTGGCTTGTAACTCCACTTTTTACTTCCTACAGGATCTCAAAGCCAAATGCATAAAATGTAATGGCTTAGGACTCATAATGTATAAATATGTAATTTATGACAAGACCTACATGAAATTGGGGGAACAGAGAGGTATAGGAACATAGTTTGTGTATGCTATTGAAGTTAAGTTGGTATCAAACCAAACAAGGCTGTTATATATTTATGATGTTATATTTAAGCCCCATTGTAACAACAACGAAAATATAGGAGAATATGCAAACTCAGAGAGAGATAAAGTAGAGTACAGGTCACCAGAGCCAAAAGTAGGGGAATTGGGGAGTTAATGCATAATGGATCTAGGGTTTTTTGTCTAGGGGAATGGTAAAGTTCTAGAAATGGATGGTGGGAAGGTACCACAACATTGTGAATGTGATTAATTCCACTAAATGGTATGCGGGGAGTGGATGAGATGGAAAAGTTGTTTATGTTGTATATATAGTTCCACAATTTTTTAAAAGAGATTTTGGGGGAAACTACACCAAGTGTAAGATATGGACTATAGTTAGTAGTAATATTTTGATGATACTCTTTCATAGTTTGTAACAAGTGTTTCACAACAGTGTAAGGTGTTGGTGGTAAGGAGATATATGGGAGACTTGTATGATGATATGCACGTTTGTTTTGTAAATTCACAAATTTTACTATACATTTATTGTTTACATATGTTCGTGTATGAATTACATAATTCAATAAAAATTTTTAAATGAAAAAATATAATGATAATTAAATGTAATATGTGACCCTGGATAGGCTCTAGTAATGGAGAGGAAAGAGCTCAAAAAGACATTATTGGGACATATGAAAAATTGGGATATAGACTGTAAGCTTTATGTCAATGTTAAATTGCTTGAGCTTAATTATTGTACTTAGTTTCATAAGTGAATATACTAGTTCTTAGGAAATGTACATGGCAGCATTAAGTGTTCAAGGAGCATGATTTACACAACCTACTCTCAAATGTTCAGAAAATAGATTAATAAAGACAGACAGATACATAGATGGATAGAATGGTAGCGATGATTAGATAGATAGATAGATAGATAGATAGATAGATAGATAGATAGATAG
>JAKSZT010054305.1:1066749-1113545 GCA_026826555.1 Tolypeutes matacus
TAGATAGATAGATAGATAGATAGATAGATAGATAGATAGATAGATAGATAGATAGATAGATAGATGATAGATAGATATGGATGGACTGATGATAGATGGATAGAAGATAGAAATAATAGAATGACAGATAAGTAGGTAAGTAGACAGACAGATAGATACACAGATACATAGATAAATACATTTGATGGATTGATGATAGAAAAGTAGATGAGAGAGAATGATAGGACAAACATAGCAAAATGTTAAAACTGGCGAATATGGGTAACTGGAAGATGGGGTATGTTGGAACTCTCTGTATGGGGCTTGAATTATTTTTCTATCTGTCATGTAAGTTTGCAATTATTTCAAAATAAATGTGCAGAGAAGAAAAAACAATAAAATTTTTAAAAAATTAAAAAAATAAAAACACCTCTGTGCCAACATTCAGAATCCAGGCACCCCACTGCAGAACTTTCCTGGGTAGATCAGGAGCACAGCTACCTGCATTATCTCCCAGTTGCAGTGGTAACAACGTGAACTCCATAGCCACTCCAATCAAAAGAGAAGAAATCCTCTCACAGCCTGAGACTGGTCTCTGGAAAGAATCCTTCTCCACCAATGCAATCCTGGGAAATGGAAAGAGTGATAACAGTGGGACAACTTCTAGTAACAGCAGTGACCACCTAACAGTCAAATCCAAAGGATTCTCAGTTCCTCATTCTACCTGACATTTCTACAGATTGACTCCACTGCTGACCTTCCCCTTATTCAATATATTTCCTTCCTAGGCTTCTGAACACTATATTATTTTTAAATCCTTCCCCTTCCCCGAAAACTCAGTCTTAGTCTCCTTGGATGTTTCCAATTCCTCTATCCAGCCCTTAAGAGCTACAGACTGGGTTCTGTCCTCTTCTTCCTAGAAAACTCAGCTGTTATAACCACTTCAAAGACTGCTTATTTCCATATGTGCTCCACATCCCCTCTCCTGCCCATATCTCTCTCCTAAGGTTCAAAACTACATGCCAAAGTGCCTTCCAGAGATCTCTCCCATATAACCAGAAAGTGCATCAAATTGACTGATCAAAGTAGAAGCAAGAATCTCCCTCTACTGCCCTCATATGCCGCTCACACTGTTTTCCCTTTCCTGGGAACTGGGCCCACGTGGTTTCAAATTCCAGTTTCATCTGCTGCTACCAGACTAGGAGCAACGATGCCCTCCTCTCTTCCCACGGCTTTCACAGAGCATTTCCTCTCTCAACCCTCTCTACAAATGCAATCATCCGAGTGCTTTGGCCCCAAGGCCTGAGCATCCAGCAGTGGCTGCTTCTAAAACCCCAACCTTAATTTTTTAGTCCTTCATGAGATAGGATCTATGTAACAGGGGAGACAAGTTCTCCATACTTGGCCCTGAGAACCACAAGTTGCCTGGGTCCAAAGCTGAACTCATAAGGAGAGGAGATGCTTTGTCCACACATGGAGCATCAGGCCTTCCAACCTGAGGGCTGCAGCCGAGCTCAGAAAGCCAGGCTAAATGTTACAAGTGATGGGAAGTAGCTCAGAAGTAACTTGATCCCCTCTAGCCTCCAATGTAGAAAGTTGGGGAAGCTACAAAGCTCCAGACACTGTACAGGTCATTGAAGAGGAGCCAAGGGAGGGTCCCCACACACATGCTGGCATGCTCATGTGCTCACATGTGCACACACACAAATAAATACACCCTTGATATCCTAAGGACCCATACACTCAATGTTACAATCAGCAAGTCGGACCCCTGGGCACAGCGCATTTGCTGCCCTCTCAGCATTAAACACAGGGAGGAAATATCCTGCATTTAGTTCCCCTAGAAAAGATGAGAAAGGCAAAAGGACATGGCCTTCATTAAATTTTAGCCTAACATCTGATTTTAGTTTCCTAGGCTGCTGAAAGCAAATACCATGAAATAGTTTGGCTTGATCTATGAGAATTTATATACAGTTTTGAGGCTGAGAAAATGTCCAGATCAAGGCATCATCAATCTGATACTTTCTTCCCAAACACCAAATGCCCACAATCCTTGGCTCATCTGCCACATGGCAAGACACATGACTGTGTCTGCTGGTCTCTCCTTTCTCTTCCAGGTTATCAGTGCTTACAGCTTCTTGCTTCCATGGTTTGTTGTTGTTGTTTTGCTTTGTTCTCTCTCTCTCTCTCTCTCTCTCTCTCTCTCTCTCTCTCTCTCTCTTCCCCCCACCCCGACCCCGTTCTGTTTATAAAGGACTCCAGCAAGAGGATTAAGACCAATACTGAAGGAGGGTCACACCTTAACTGAAGTAGTCTCATCAAAAGGCCCTGCTTATGGGAGGCGGCTGTGGCTCAATCAGTGGGGCTCCCGTTTGCCATGTGGGAGGCCCCGGGTTCGGTTCCCGGGGCCTCCTGGTGAGGGCAGGCCTGCCTGCACGGCGTGGTTGGCTGACCCGGCGAGCACAGGCAGCAAGGGGGGGATAAATGAATAAATAAAATCTTTAAAAAAAAAAAAAAAAAAAAAAAAAAGGCCCTGCTTACAGTGGGTTTACATCCACAGAAATGGCTTCAATTTAAGAATACGTTTTTCTGGTAACATACAGCTTCAAACCACCACATATATCAAGAGACTACTTGTCACTCCAAGCTCTACTGATAGGCCCCAGGACTTCCCCAGCCCTGTTCATCCACCACCTCCAACAAAGTCTCCTTCGTCCCTAACAGTCCACCTCTGAGCCCCTTCTTCAGGCCACACAGCAGGCACAGAGCCTGACTCAGGACATGCCATGGCCAACAAAATGATTGCTTTAGATCAAAGGTTCTTAACCAGGAGTCCACAGACCCCTTGGGTCCATGAGCTTGAATTAATTTTGAATAATCCTAAAATTTAATTTAAAGACATGTCAATTTGAGTGTCATAAATCTATCTGCTACATTCTGAGAAGGGGTCCATGGTTTTCACCCAAAAGGCAAAGAGGTCCGTGGAACAAAAAAGGTTAAGAACTCCTACTTTACACCATACCCCAAGAGAGGGACAGAGTTTAGGCATCAAGTCTGATAAAAGGAAGGATGCTATCCAGCAGAGAGACACCACCTGTGGCCTGGTAGATACCCAGCTTCTTGGAGCAACCCTCTACTGACCTGTTCCTTCTACTCCACTGAACACCACAGGTGAGCTGGAAGAATTGCCCTCCTAAGAAAGTGTCTCACCTGCACTGGCCTCTCCCACAGCCATAAAAAGGAACAGCAGGGCATAGACCCTGGTTATTTTCATCTAAAAGAAAACCAAGATGCAGAGCATCATCTGAACCATCATTTCAATTGCCTTTCCCTCTTTATAAGAAAGGAAGCCCCTTAGGGAAAGGATGGGAGGGTGGGCATCCTGAGACTTCCCAGATAAGCTTACACCTCAATACTATATATTCACTAAACATCAAAATTCTAAAATTTTTAAAAATAATAAATTTTTAAATTACATTTCAGATTTGATATTATTCCAGGCATTCATTTTCTGGAGGTAATATGTGGCTTCAGTCTCTGCTAAATGCTAATTCTAGCAATGAATCATTGAAGATATTTGGTCAAAATGTATATTTGATGACCTTTAAGGAATGGGTGGGATTGCCGATTCAGCAGTCCTGAATCCTGGGCCTGGCAGAGAGGAGCTGTGATTGCAACACAGGTTTGCCATGTGCTGATATTCTGAAATGCAGTGCTCTTTTTAAGTTCCAAAATACTAATATTTTTGGAATAATAACCTTTTTAGAGTTTTTGAAAAAATATGAAATCTGAAACAGTATATATCAGAGAGTTATACTCGTCTTAAAATTTCAAATTGAATTATCCTCCTTTAGACAAAATGTTGGCCATATTCATCCCTTGTTTAAAACCCTATCCTAGTTTTACCCCACAAGTATACTGACACAGTCTACTCAAGAACCAAAATCCTGTTTTGAAGTCACAATCTCCTGGTGGCAGGCCCAACTTTTAGGCCTGCTTATGGTCCATTCTGGCAATCATGTAGTTTTTTTAATTCTTCTTGGCACCTGAGCACTCTTTAATTCATCTGGGCATAGTGTGTTATCCACTACCTTGACGCTATTGCCTATCTGGGTTCTCTGTCTGATGCACATAAAAGCCAACCTATGACACTGGGGTTTCCAAGAGAGAAAGAGCTTTATTACAGACCAGCTGGGTAAAGAAACAGGAGGCAAAAGCTGAGCCTCAACTCTGTCTCCCCTAACTGAAGAGACTCCGAGGGTCTTATAGTATTTCTGGTAAAAGACGTGATTATGATAATGACTATAGTGGTCTGAAGTGACAGAATCTGGGGTGGTATCTGGGTTGAGCATGCACAGACAGGTTGCATGCTTAGTCACAGGATGCATGTATGAAAATGGTGGACTCGACACGATGATGGGCATGATTTTCAGTACTAGAATGAGGTATCTAGAGATTACTAGAGATTAAAACTCTATATTACTGTGCATGTCTGGAGGTCAATTCTGACTGAAACTGGTTTTATGTAGGAGAAGAAAAACCAGAACTGGGGTGGGGTTCCTCATTAATAAACATGAGGAGTTATTAGCAAGATCATAAGACCACTAAGTTAGAAAAGAACAGGATAATGGAATAGACACAAGGTCACAGGTTACTCCTGTAACCTGACCGACTCCTGGTTAATGACAAGAGAAGGCACCTGGGTTACAGTTCAGTATTCCTCTGCACATAAGTAGGTTAGTATGTATAAAGAGTTTCAGTTACAACAATATCCAAATAGAAAATATTAGCTTAGCAAACAGAGGAAATCACTAACTTTTTCCTAGGAATTGCTGTAAAGGACAAGTAAATAGACTTTTGAAATGCAATGTTATCAGTTATACAATTAAGTCTTGTCCAAAAAGTATGAGAACATGTAGGGGAAAGTGGTTGATTCTGCCCTTGAGAGACGGAGGTGAATAACATTTTTTCTCAACAAACTCAGTGACTCTGGGACATGAATGATGTCCAAAGTTTTAAGCATCAGAGGGGTTTGTACTGAATTAAGTCTTCCCAAATGACTGTTTAAAGATGGCACCAGGTCATGACACCTGTTCAATGGTTTGGTGACAACATTAAACTGTAAGAACTGGGGGAGCGGATGTGGCTCAAATGGTTGGGCATCCGTCTACCATGTGGAGGGACCTGGGTTCGATCCCCGAGACCTCCCAGTAAAATTATATATATATATATAGAAGGCATATGGGCTGCCAGGCTCTGTGTGCCAGTGAGCCGCCAGGCCCCGGGAGCCATGCAGGAAGATGATGATGTAACAGGAGAGAGACGCAGGGGAGAGTCAAGAAGAGATGCTCGGAAAGCTCTGAAAACCAGGAACCGAGGTTGCACAGGTGGCAGAACACCACTCTCCTACATCAGAGGTCTCCAGGATCAAATCCTGGTAAAGACGAGGAGAAGGATGAGAAGAGATGACAGGAAACAGACACAGAGAATTGCCCAGCTAATGGACACAAAACAGCAAATGGGGAGGGGGGGTTAAAATGGATAAAGTAAATAAATAAATCTTTAAAAAAACAAAATAAAAATAAAATAAAAAAATAAAATGTAAGAACAAAGATGTGACTGTTTCATGAATCTAGATATATTCAAGCTAAAGAACCATATTTGTTCTGTGATTGTGTCCTTTCTATTTTCAAAAATGTTGACATTGACTCTTCTGTTAATATATGTTTAGAATACCTATATTAATTTAGACCATTCATTCATGTAATGTATCAAGGTATTTTTTCCTTCTAATTACCATCCATTAATAAAAACAGATTATGCATAAAAAAGCCATCCCTGAGATCTCCAGAATTTTGGAAGAATGTTCTGTAGTTGTTGGACAGACTATAGAAAATGAAACCTAAAAAAAGTAAAAATTAGAAAAGATCCCACAAGTGAACTTTAAACTTTTCACCATACTTGTGAATTAAAAAGACTGCCTGGGGAGCAGATGTGGCTCAAGCGGTTGAATGCCTGCTTCCCACATGGGAGGTCCCTGGTTCCGTCCCCGGTGCCTCTTAAAAAAAAAAAACGAAAAAACAAACAAGCAAAGAAATGAAAAAACCAACTCAGGCAAGCCAACGTGACTCAGTGGTTGAGCGCCAGCTTTCCACATACAAGGTCCCGGGTTCGATCCCCAGACCCAGTACCTCAAAAAAAATAAAATAAAAATTTGATAAGAAGCAGTAATTCAATAACTAAACTAATTCTGATGAGTTATTCTGATTCACCTAAAATAGATCATTTTCTGAAATGACATGGGCATTAATAAATTACAAAACTGAAATATCTTAAATTGACTAAGATGTAAACAAAATTAAAAATTACATATATTGGGAGGCGGCTGTGGCTCGATCAGTGGGGCTCCCGTTTGCCATGTGGGGGGCCCCGGGTTCGGTTCCCGGGGCCTCCTGGTGGGGGCTGGCCCGCCCGCGCAGCGTGGTTGGCTGGCCCGGTGAGCGCGGGCAGCGGGGGGGGGGGGGGGTGGAAGAAAAAAAAAAAAAAAAAAAAAAAAAAAAAAAAAAAAAAAAAAAAATTTACATATATACAATTATTACCAAGGTTAATCTTCTGTGGCCAACCCACAATCAAGAGACACCCTCTGAGAATTCAGCTTTTAATGTAACTGTAGTTGTTGCTAACTGGTTAAGTTTCTTCTCATAGTTTGGAATTTGTTACTAAGGTAAAAAAAATAGCTTAACTGTTTACAAGCCAATTTTCTTCTTTTTCAGAGACTGGGTGGAGTGGATATTTGTTTTTTGTCATTTTTGCTGTTGTTTGGTTTGGTTTCACTGGCCCAACCTTCAAATATCCTTCCTATTTTGAGAGAAGTCTCATTGAAATGATCTTGGAGCGATACTGTGGACCACAGTAACCAAATGGACAAAGAGTTCCAACCTTCTGGTACCCAGAGAACAAGCCAGTGGCCTAGGCTAGGCAAATCCGATGCTTCTACCCAGATCTTTGAAGCTTAAAGGAGCATGGCAAGGAAGAAAGGTACCTGAGGAATTACTGGCAGCATCAGAAAATCGAGTTCAGATCCTACAATCCATGCAAATGAGTGTAGTGTGGTAAGGGTGGTGGTGGCGATGATGTTGGCAGTGGTGTTCCATTGGCATGACCTTGGACTTTCCAGTCCCTGACTGTTCTCCTCACCTGGTTCTCTAGATTTCCCACCAATTATGTGAGTAACTTGATTACCTTAATACAAATTCTTATTCTGCTTAAGTTAGCCACAGTTCATGTCCCTCCCAATAAAACTTGCAGTTTAAGATGATAAAAAGTAGATGTGGCTCAAGAAGCTGGCACCCACCTCCCACATGGGAGGCCCCAGGTTTGGTTCCTGGTGCCTCATAAAGAAGACAAGCAGACAAAGAGCTGACGCAACAAGCTGATGCAATGAGGAGACACAACAAGCAAGGAGCAGATGTGGCTCAAGTGATTGGGTGCCTGCCTCGCACATGGGAGGTCCCAGTTTCGGTTCCTGGTGCCTCCTAAAGAAGAAGAGCAGACACAACAAATACAAACAACAAGCAGAGAGATGAGGGAGCCATGGGGGGTGGGGGATAAAACAAAAAAAAATCTTTTTTAAAATTGATAAAAAGCTGGGGAAAAAATCTGAAGCTGTGCCTCTTTCTTACATATCCACTAATGGCAGACCAGGTAATGCAGAATAACCCTCCCTCTGATAAGCAGAAAAGTTTTTCAAAGATTTTTTTTTAATCTGTTTGAAAGCATAAGGGAATTAACAAAGCAGTGAAGAATAAAAAGGTTAAGATTGTGGAAAAGAAGGAAATAAAGATGTGAACCAACACTTGGGAACATTTTCCCACAAGAAGCACCTGCCGAATCTAGAAGAAGCTTTTGAGATAAAAGAATTGTTTGATCATAAGGAGTGGTGCAAACACAAAAGCAAAAGAAGGAAATGTTGAAATTGGTAGAAATCAAAAGTGCTGCTCATAGTAGCCCTACTTTCCAAGTTTATAATGTAGACAAAACTGCTTTTATTTTTTTTTTTTAAAGATTTTATTTATTTATTCATTTATCCCCCCCTTGCTGCCTGTGCTCGCTGGGAACCGAACCCGGGGCCTCCCATATGGTAAACGGGAGCCCCACTGATTGAGCTACAGCCGCTTCCCCAAAACTGCTTTTAAAAATAAAAGACAACTCATTCCCTCCCTTGAAATACGTTGTGAGTATTCATGTTGCATTTATTCAGATAAGGCAATGTTGTTCATATGAATATATTTTGATAGTTTCCATGTGCATTTTCAGGATGAATAAAAACATACCTTAACAAAAGATAACCTATAACCTATTGACTGTCAGCAAAAGGCTTCAAAGACACTTTATTCCAAGAGTGGGAGTATATTTATATATCCATAGTCCCCAGGACATACACTATACAGACTAAACCACTGGACATGAATCTGTCAAGTCCTGCAGATTCAGCCACACCTTTTATTTCCATGCATCATCTAAAATTAATGCATACTTTGTTGGCTTTCTTTTCTAGCATATTTCACTTCTTTCTTCACCATATTTTCTGGGTTCACCCCACACCAAAAAAAAAAAAAAAAAAAAAATTAAAAAACTATTTATACCTAACTGCCTATGAGAGCATACACTTCTGGAGAAACCCAAATTAAGACAATAAGGCTTGATAATTAGTAGTGTAAGTTCTCTAACTTTTTCTTCTACAAGATTGTCTTCGCTATTCTTGGTTCTTTGTATTTCCATGCAATTTTTAGATGAGCTTGGATTTTCATTGGGATGGCATTGAAATCATGGACAAATTTGAGAGAATTGGCATCAGGATAATATTGAGTTTTCAATCCATGAACATGATATGTTCTTTGATTTATTTAGGACTTTAATTTCTCTATATAATGTTTTGTGAATTTTGTCTAGAGGTTTTGCTCCTCTTTCAATAAATTTATTCCTTGATATTTCATTATTTTGATGTTATTTTACATGGTGAGTTTCTTTATTTTCTAGTTGTTTCTTTCTAGTGTATATTCGTATTTCTATGTTTATCTTGTGACTTTCCTAAATTCATTTATTAATTCTAATAATTTATAGAACTTTTTGAATATTCTACAAGCATAATCATATATTTTCTTTTCCTTGCCTTATTTTACTGGCTGGAATCTCTGGTAAAATGTTGACTAGAAGTGATGGCACCAGCCATCTTTACCAAATTCCTAATCTTAGAAGGAAAGCTTTCAATTTCACCTTCAGGTATGATATTTGCTATAGTTTTCTCACAGATCCTATTCATCATAGTAATATCTTTTATCATAAATGAGTTTAAAATTTCATTAGCTTCTTTTTATGAATCTATGAATATTTTTCTCCTTCATTCTGTTAATGAGTTACATTGATTGATTCCTTCCATCCTTGGAATGAGCATGATTTTGTTATGATGTATTTTTAACATATAGCAATAGATTAGATTTGTTAATATCTTCTTTAAGATTCCTGGATCTATGGCCATGAGAGTGACTGGCTTATAAATATCATTCTTGCAATATCTTTGTCTGATTTGGCATTAAGGTTGTCTAAGCTCATAAAACAAGTTGGGAATTATCCCATCTTCTATTCCTAGAATAATTTTTTAACGTGCATGTATTTCTTTTGCAGATGTTAGAAGAATTCACTGGTCAAGAAATTTTGACATGGAATTTTATTTATGGGCAAGGGTTTAACAACCAATTCAATTTCTTAAGTAGATATAGGACCACTCAAATATTCTGACTTCTTGCATAGTTTCCTTAAATTGTAGTTTCCAGAACGTTGTCCATTTTATCTAGATTTTCAAATTTATTAGCACAAAGTTGTTCATAATAACATCTCATTAACTTTTCTTTTTTTTTTTTTTAAGATTTTATTTATTTATTCATTTATCCCCCCCTTGCTGCTTGTGCTCGCTGGGTCAGCTAACCACGCCATGCGGGCGGGCTTGCCTTCACCAGGAGGCCCCGGGAACCGAACCCGGGGCCTCCCATATGGTAAACGGGAGCCCCACTGATTGAGCTACAGCCGCTTCCCATCTCATTAACTTTTTAATGTCTTCAGTTTGTAGTGATGCCCTCCCTTTTCATCCTGATATTGGTTTAATATGCATTCTCTCTTTTTTCTCTGTCAGTCTTGCCAGGGACTTATAAATTTTATTAATATTTTCAAAGTAGCAGTTTTGAGGTTTATTGATTTTCTCTATTGTATGTTTGGTTTTTTTAATTCATTAATTTCTGCTCCCTTTATTATATACTCCCTTCTATATCTTGGGTCATTTACTGTTCTTTTTCTATCTTCTTAGTGAAGAGCTTTAAATCACTTATTTCCAGCTTTTCTCCTTTTTTTAATATAAGACTTAAGCCTATAAATTTCCTTCTGACCATTGCTTTGTTTGCAAACCACAAGTTATGCTACAGGTCATTTTTTATTATTCGCTCCAACTATTTTCTACTATGCTTTGAGATTTCTTCTTTGACATGAACTCTTTAGAGGTATATTGCTTAATATCCAAACACATGGGCATTTTATAATATATCAGTCAGGATTTAACCAGAGAAATATAATCAGTAGGAGATAGATATATAGCTATAGATGACTGATTGATTGATAGATAGGTAGGTAGATAGATAGATAGATAGATAGATAGATAGATAGATAGATAGATAGACAGAGTCTATTACAGGCAATTGGCTTATTCCATTTCGGGGACGAGCTAAGCATTCTCTACAAAGCTTCTCTTTGTCTACTACTGGAGCCATAAATCCACAGGCAGGCAGTCCAGGAGGGCAGATCATTGAAGTGGACCCTTTCAAAATGAATCCTCACCCGGTGCACTCTGAGCCACCACACACATTGAGACTTCAGGAGAGAAGAAAGAGCTTTATTACAAAGCAAAGCCAGCAGAGATCAGGAGACAAAGTCTCAAATCTGCCTCCTATACTAAGGAGGCAAGGGATTTTATCTAATTCAGAAAAAGGGAGATGGGGACAGGCATGTCATTGGCTGGGACCCACTTGCAAACTATGGCTTACAAGTTAGGCTATTTGCCACTGGCTGGTTATTTGAGCAGGGTCAAGGGAGAGTGGGCAGTGAGCTAACATTCAGACCTCAGACTCCTTGCTCCCTCTCCAGTCCGGAATCTTTGTTTCCCGTGATTTCTGCCCACTGTGATTACACCTGCCAGAGTGTTCTTGAGTTCAGGCTCCTCTATCCTGTGCATGTTCACTAGGCTTAGATAAAGGGAAGAAGAAAAACAGGAACTTGCCTTGCAGTTAAGCAAGTCCTTCATTAATAATTGATAGTTGTAACAAGTGCACAGTTACTAGCTACAAAGTGAAGATGATATAATTCAAAACTAAAACATCGTCATTATAAAAGACACAAGGCATCTGGGTTACATTTCAATGAGTTTCGTTAGTTACAAACATTTTCTTCTAGCTACTTCAAAAGGTTAACGTACATCAGGATTACAGATCAGTGAATTACAACCATTACTGGTATTTGATTTTTCTATACTACATCAGGAGGTCTGCAACCATCTAGGTTATAATTCAGCAAGGAATAATTATATATGTTAACTCTCAATTACATCATAAGTAGGCTGTAATCCCATGATGATGCATTGAAACCCTAGTCCATTCCTGTTGCCCCTGACCTTGGTGATAAGGGTATGCTACAGAAGCCGCATCTTTCTTTATGAATCTAAACATGCACATGGGCCAAGAGTCAGAGAAACTGAAGGATGATTCAGGGTAGAAGAGAGTACAATTGCAAGCCTAGCTGTTGCTTCATGACAATGAAGTGAGTCAACATCAACTTGTCCACATCAACTTGATCAGCATCAAATTTGTATTTGTGTGAATCAAGATGACTGCTGCCTCCATTCCACACTTCAGCTCTCAAGAGAGAATCTCCCTTGTAGCCTACTGTATTAGTCAGCCAAAGGGATGCTAATTTGAAGTACCAAAAATGAGTTGGTCTTTATAAAGGGTATTTATTTGGGGTAGAAGTCCACAGATACCAGGCCATAAAGCATTAAGTTTCTTCTCTCACCAAAGTCTATTGACACGTGTTGGAGCAAGACAGCTGCCAACGTTTGCCAGGGTTCAGGCTTCTTGGGTTCCTCTCTTCCCGGGGCTGCATTTCTGTCTCCAGGCTTAGCTCCTTTGGTTCCTTCACAAGGTCAGCTCTAGACTATCAGGCGAACGCCTCACTTCTCTTCTCCTGGGGTCTTCTCTCCAATATCAAAACTGCTTCTCAAAAATCTGTTTTAGCTCTGTTCTTTGTGATGCCTTTTATATTTTCTTCCCCCACCTACCAAGGGGTGGGGCTCAATGCCCAGTCAACACCCTAATCATAACTTAATCATGCCCAGATTAACAGATCAGTTACAAGCATGATCCAATTATATTTTTGGAATTCATAATTACATCAAATTGCCCAATGGCCACACCTACCCTAACAGCAAAGGGGAATTCCGGGAAATATAGCTCAGCCTAATCAAGTTGACACATTACAAATCAGTCACCAATATTTTTCTATTGGTTTCTAGATTAGTTTCACTATAGTCAGACAACATATTCTGTATGACCTCAATGTTTTGAAATTTGTTGAGAATTGCTCTCTAGCCAGCCATATGATCAATTTTCATAAATGTTCCATGTGAAATTAAAAAGAATGTGTATTCTGCTCTTGTTAGATTGAGTGTCCCATGTATGTCAAGTAGGTCAAATTTGTGGATTATGTTCTTCAACTCTTCTTTATCTCTGATATTTTCCTGCTTCTTCTATTCATTACTAAAATGGGTATGTCAAAATCCCTAACTATGACTGTAGATTTTATATTTTTCCTTTTTCTTTCATTCAATTCCTATATTATGAGGTGTATAAACATTTAGAATTTTTATATCTTCCTGTTAAATTGAAATTTAATTGTGATGACATATCAATCTTTATTTCTAGTAACACTTCTTGCCTGATGTTCAATGTTGTGAGATATTAGTTTAGCCACAGCATTTTCCCTTGGGCTAGTGTTTCTATGATATATATTGTACCATCTTTTTCCATTCAAATTTCCAACATATATTAATATATTAAATTTTAATATTTAGTGTATTCCTCTTATAAGCAGCTTGTAGTTGGGTTTTCTTTTGTTTTCTTTTAATGAAATACAGTAATCTTTATCTTTTATTTGAATTGTTTAGTCTACTTATATTTAATCTAATTAAACTTAAATTTAATGTAATTATGATATTTTGAATTTATTTTTTGACATTTTGAAGCTTTTCTCTTATTTGAGTTTATATCTAACAGGTACTTTTTAGGATACTTTAAAAAAAGACTATAAAAGGAATATACATTTAGGTAAAAATCTATATTTATTTAGTATAATAAAAGAAATCACAACAAATTATGATTTTAATGGACAAATATCACAAATATTAAAATATCCTCAAAATACATGTTTTTACTAATTAAAACAAAATACATGTTTTTACTCCACAAATCTAATTTTTGCCATGTTATTAGCTATGTACTCTTTGATCATTGCCTCCAATAATAATTTTGTTTATATCATTTTCTACAGGGAGAACAGAAATATAAATTAGTCATTTCTCCAACATGGTTGTTCAAAATTTATTATCATTATCACTTTAGAAAAGTGATTTTAGCTTCACTCATTATTGATTATTGGTAATGCCATATACATTTTAGGATTGTTGTTGTCAAATATGGGGGAAACTCTATCAAGTTTCTTTCAGATATTAGCCCTAATGTTTTAGAGTATTTCACATTTTCTTGCACAATGACAATTCTTAAATATTTAAATATTCTTTGAATTGATGATACTCACTAAGCAGTTTGTGGTTGATGTCCTTATTTTGCTGCAGTATTATGAGTTTTATTATATTTATCAATATCAGCAGTTTAAATCAAATCAGCAAATACTTAAATATTTTCCCAATATTTTTATAGGATTCACTCTTATTCATTAATTATATTATCAAACAATATAGAATGCTATTCAATTACTTCTGTTTGAATTGTTTCTTTTCCTCTTAGTGAATTATTTCTTTTGGTAGTATTACCATAGTAATTATCATCAGCTGGCATTCAATGTATTTTCTTGCTTTAATTTGATTACAGGCTGTTTCCCATCTCAGTTTCTTGGTTGCTGTATTAGTCAGGGTTCTCTAGGGAAACAGAATGAACAGGAGATATCTGTAAATAGTATGAGATTTTATAAAATTCTCTCACAAGACCATGGGGATGCACAAGTCCAGGTTCCGCAGGCAGGCTGCAAACCAGGGGCTCCGATGAAGCTCTGATGAAGGTCCTTGATGAGTTTCCAGGAGATGTTGGCTGTCCAAAGATGAGCTGGAAAATTCTCTCTGAATGCTGAAATCACTTCCTCTTTTAAGGCACTCAACTGATTGGATAAAGCATCACTCATTGCTGACGGCAATCTCCCTGGTTGATTGTAGATGTAATCAGTCATCTGTGCAGTAAACTCACTGATGACTAAAGTCCATAAATATCCTTGTATTACTGTTAGCCCAGTGCTGGTTGTTGCTTGACCAAACAACTAGGCACAACTATCGGGCCAGTTGACACATTAACCTAACCATCACAGCTGCTATGACAAACATCACACAATGGTTTGGCTCAAATTCATTTCACGTGAATTTATGATCTCACAGATTGAGAGGCTGGCAGACTTGCTTGTTCCTGGGGTCAGTAGCATTCTGATGGACTGATGATCCTTGGGTTCCTTGGTCTCCCATCACATAGTGATGTCTTCTTTCTCTTCCAAGTTCCGTTGACTTCTGCCTTCCTCTCCTTTCTGGTGGTTTTCTCCCTGTGGCCTTCTCTAGAAGGCCGCCAAAAGTAGGATTAAGGCCATCCTCATTCAGTCCGGCCACACCTTAACTAAAAATATCTTCAAAAGGTCCTATCCATAATGGGTTCACACCCACAGGAATGAATTAAGATTAAGTACCTTTTTATATATGTTTTCCTGAGATACATAACTCAATCTGCCATATTCCCCACAAATATTTATTCCTTGAGGGCATAAATCTGTGCCTGATTTCTTCAATCATAAAACTGGTAATGGCTCCTGCTGTTGGTAACCCCAGACTATTGTTGCACCATCCCTCATATTCCCTTAACCCTCCTAAATCTTTGTAAATATTGCTTCAGTAAATTCCTCTCAGTACTCTGCTTGGGCATGCCATCTCTTTCCTGATGAGACCATGAATGATTCAGTCATTGGTGCTAGAAATGGATTCAGGAAAGAGATCCTCAAAATGGGATTCTGAGATTGGGTTTCTCACATAGTTAAGGAGCAAAGAGGTAATCTCCTTTCTGAGAGGAAATGGCATACTAGTAATTAGGGTTACCAGACTTATCAAATAAAAACACAAGACTCCAAGTTCAATTTTTATTTTAGTTTTAGATAAGCTATGTTTAGTTTAGCTATCTATAATTACAAAAATATGAAAAAAAAATTTTATAAAAGGATGTCCCTTGCAAAATTTGGGATAGTCTTAATACTAAAAAATTATTTACTGTTTACCTGAAATTCAAATTTAACTGGAAACCCAGTATTTTATTTGGAAACCCTGCATGCAGTGTCATGCAGCATCATGACAATGGCCCAGATTATCACCATGGTGGCATGAAATGAAGGGCAGGTGGAAAGGTAAGGCATTGGGAGATCAAGTGGCTGGGATACTTAGTTGCCATGTAAAAAGGAGTGATTATGACAATTGTAGAGTCAGATGACTTCTGCTGTCCTAGAAAGCCTACACAGGAAATGTAAGGCCTTGAATGACTAACTCTAACACTGGAAAGGCGGAAAAGCATTCTTCGCAGCTTTAAAGAACTCCCTGGTTTCCTTTAGTCACAGAGCATATATGACTGATAACCAAATCAAGGTCCTGACTGTAAGAATTGCAGAGTAGCAGCGAGAATGAAATGCTTGACCCTGTCAGGTCATTTACACTAAGATAAAAGCACAGGTAGGGATGAGATACTTCAATAAATTATTTTTAAAATTAAAGAAAAGAAAAAAAAAAGCCCTGGTAGTTAGGAGTAGAACTCTGAGATGTGGGAAGGGGAAATATGGGCAGACGCTGACAAAACCGAAACTCTTAAACCCTCCAAATCCCTGACCCTACCTTGCCAGTGGAAGCAGCCTCTCCCACCCTGGCTGAGGGGATCAGTTTTCCCCTGCACAAAAGTCTTCCAGTGACTGCATTGCGATGGTCGCCTCATAAGGCATGCTAATCGTCCAACACCCATCGCAGCAGACCCCAGGGCGGCCACAGAGGAAACAAGGCTTGGTCAGGAGGAAGATAGCCTCTACATCAAAAGAGTTGCAGGCCTTTGCCAATTCGTACCAGCAAGAATGTGGAGAGCACATATTAAGTGGATTTTTAGAGTGATAGACAACCAAAAACAAAATAGAAGACTTGATTTGGCCAAATTTGTTAATATGAGTGCACTCACCTGAGATTGAGGATTTAGTGTTTCGGTTTGAACATCATGGAGTACATAAATAATTTTGCAGGTTGTCTAACTGAAGCCTGGACTCAATGTTTGCCTATAATTAATGAAGTTGATATGCCATAAATTACCTGGCATCCCTTTTGTAGAGGAAGGAATCCAAAAACTCAAGGAGTTGGAACTGTTGAAATGGATCTATTTTACACAACCTACTCAGCCATCCTCTAACCATACCATCTGGGAGAGCCATAAAAACAATCACAACAGGGAAGCAGCTGTGGCTCAATTGATAGGGCTCCTGTTTACCATATGGGAGGCCCCGGGTTCGCTTCCCGGGGCCTCCTGGAAGAGGCAAGCCAGCCTGCGTGGCGCAGTAAGCTGACACAGCAAGATGACCCAACAAAGGGAAACAAGCAAACACAGAAAATTGCACAGCAAATGGACACAGAGAGCACAAGCAGCAAAGCGGGGATAAATAAATAAATAAAAATAAAACTTTAAAAAAGAAAAGAGAGAGAAAAACAATCATATCACCAAAGAATCAAGAAATACCTTAGGAACATGGTGGGGGAAGAAGGGACAGAGAGAGTGTTGGTTTCATGGGTGCAGGGTATCTGTTTGAGGTGATGAAAAAGTTGGAGTAATGGCTATTTTTTTAATAATTACTATTATTCATAACAGCCATCTTTACTTATTTTTAGGAGATGCCAGGGATCGAACCTGGGACCTCGTACATGGGAAGCAGGCACTCAAACCACTGAGTTGCACCTGCTCCCCAGACTAATGACTACTAGTGATGGAAGAACTGTATGGTGAATGCCCGTAATAGCACTGAACTGTATACTTGAAAGTGTAAAAATGGGCATTTTGAGTTATTTGTATGTTACTGCAATAAAAAGTCTTAAAACAAAAGAAAAAGAAGAAAAGAAATAAATTGAACAGTAAGCAATAGCATTCTTTTATTTTTTAAAGAGGCAAACTTTTATTTTCCCACAATGGTTTCTGGCTTAATCACACTACATTTTAGTGTCTGTCTATCCTTCCCTGTCTCACTTTTCCACTCCTTTCTGATACTTGCAGGGATCACCTCCCCCAAGGTAAACTACCACTCAAGGCTTTATTTCAGGTCTACTTCTGAGGGAACCCAAACTGAAGTGAGTACTTTCTACTGTCATCTTTATTTTTATGTTATGATAAACAGCAATATTCTGTCTCTAGCCTCCCCCCACCACCATTTCTCCCTCCTCAGAATTATCCACTTCCAACTTCATTAGCTGTCTTAGAGGTAAGTACATAGCTACATATTTCTTTTTTTTTTTTTTTTAAAGATTTTATTTATTTATTCATTTATCCCCCCCTTGCTGCTTGTGCTCGCCGGGTCAGCCAACCACGCCGTGCGGGCGGGCCCGCCCTCACCAGGAGGCCCCGGGAACCGAACCCGGGGCCTCCCATATGGTAAACGGGAGCCCTACTGATTGAGCCACAGCCGCTTCCCCATAGCTACATATTTCTAAATGACGTACATGTTCTCTTTCATCTGCCCACACCCCACCAAACATGAGAGCAAATTTTCATCTGCCGTCATCTCCCAAACTTAGTTTTTTTGGCTCCCATTACATTTCTGAGACCAAGAAATTAGTGTCTTGTTATGCTATTGACCTTTTCTCTATCTTTCCGAGAAGTTCTAGTCAGACAGGTGGTGATCCCTGGTTTTCTTCAGAAATCTATGAGTGGGAACTTAGAGATGACTATAAGATTTGAATGCATACAGTCTTGATTGTGTGAGTGTTTGGAACACTAATCTATCATAGGCAATAGCAGAATTGACTCACTGTGAGCAGGGGTGAGGCCCAGAACCCTGCCTGTTTCGTAGTTGACATCACCACTTGAAGCTCAACACCATGTCAGTTTTACTAAGCTTGTGTTTTTTGGGTTTGTTTTACAGACACTCCCCATTCTTCCCTCCCCCTTCCTCCCTGCCCTGAAAGCCACTAATCTGATTTCTATCTCTGTAAATTTGTTTGCTACTGCACCATGGAGAGGCTATACGTCTGACTAATGAGCACCCAGTGACTATGGAAACCAAACTGCTCGTCGTAAAGTAGTATTTGATGCATCAAATCATAAAATTAATGGGCAAAGTAGCATTCCATTGTAAAATGGAAATGGCATATTTAAGACCAGGCCAAGGCAAGTCAAGAAGAAAGATGTAGCCTGAATAAACACACACCTGTTCCTACTGTTGTGCTTCATCTTTGTCAGTTCACACATATGGCTTCATGAAGTAGCCTATGAGCAGTTACAGGAGAAGAAAAGGCATGACTTACAAATGGAACTGCATGATGTGTGGGCCCTTCCTCTGAGAAGACAGCCATTGAATTAAAGCCCCATACAGGGGTGCCTGAAATGTGGTAATGAAGGGAAATTCTCCTTGGAAGTAACTTCTGGAAATTCATCTCATTATTCACCTTGTGAGGAAGACAAGATGGCCTAAATATAAATCTCCATTGACTCATAAGCAGTGGCTTGCAAGTTGCCCCTTTGTTAGGTCACTGTAGTAGCTGAGGTGATCTATCCTGGTTTCCCAGGGGAATTGCTACTACACAATGGAGACGGGGGAGACTATGTCATGAAGCACTGGCCAGTAATCCTGGTCACTGGGCAACAAGCCAATGAAGATAGGACTGCAAAGACTCAGATCCAACCAGTAATGAAGTATTGGGTCACAACACCAGCTAAAGAGTCCTATCCAGCCAAGGTGTTGGCGGAGGGTAAAAAGGAACAAGGGATGACTGGTAGAAGAATAAAGCTGTGGTTATCAACTAAGGCCTCATAACCAGGGACAAAGTAGTCACTGAAGGAGCTATGTTTTATATTAACTATTTTTCCATGCAGCCTTATATGAAGACCATTGGTAGCATGAGGGTATTCATGTGAGGGTATGATTGAAGTCATACCACCCCTCAATGGTATGAGAGCTAATGGGATGATTGCACATCTGCTGGGTTGGAACCGTGAGTTTTTCATCTGGACAAAGACCAAAAATGGATGCTGGTAGGCAAATGGAGTTCACCGTACTGGATGTATTAGTCAGCCAAAGGAGTCCTGATGCAAAATACCAGAAATCTGTTGGCTTTTATAAAGGGTATTTATTTGGGGTGGAAACCCACCATTACCAGGCCATAACACGTAAGTGACTTCCCTCACCAAAATCTGTTGCCATGTGTTGGAGCAAGATGGCTGCCAATGTCTGTCAAGAGTTCAGGCTTCCTGGGTTCCTCTCTTCCTGGGGCTTGTTTCTCTCTGGGCTCAGCTGCCCCGCTCTCTCCACAAGGCCAGCTGTAGACTATCAGGTGACTAGCTCTGTCTTTCTCCCCGGGGCTCAATTCTCTCTGGGCTCGGCTGCTCTGAGCCTCTGTGTGTTTATTTCCCAGGCTCCAGCTCAGAACTCCAACTCTCTTCTCTGCCACTTGGTTTTATCTGTGAGTCCCCACCCAGCAAGGGGATAGGGACTCAACGTCCTACTGACATGGCCCAATCAAAGCCCTAATCATAATTTAATCATGCCCAGATACAGACCAGTTTACAAAGATAATCCAATATCTATTTTTGGAATTCATAAACAATGCCAAACTTCTACAAATACCAAACTGCGACACAGGGTATTTTTCGTGGTCCTTCAAGATCTATTCTCTGTCATTCTCTACCCTACCCTATTGCTCAGGAGGCTGACCTTTATGAAATCTCTTGCCTTCTGGCTTCCAATTAGATATAGCCAATCAGACACATTGATAAGAGATTTGAGGGCAGAGGGAAAATTAGGGTAATTGTTCACCAATTTCCCTTCCTACTGGATTGCCATGGGTTGGCTACAACTCTCTACCAAAGACCAAGTTCCTATCTATAGACTCTTGTCTACAGCTACTCTCTCTCAGAGTTTCAGGAGCTGCTCCCTCCCCTTGCCCTTCAGTATGAGGGCTGGTAACTGCTCCCTGCTGTTGTTAACTCTGGAACACTACACATCTCTTGCTGGTTTTCCTTAAAACTACCTATATCTTTGTAAATAGTCTCTTTATCAAACTCTACTCAGCTACCATCTTAGTGAGCTGTTTTTCTTCCAGAACCCTGATGTTAGAAGAGAGAGAAAAATGGGACAGAGGTAACAAAAGGTAACAGAGTAAAAGAGATTACAAAAGTAAGAAGAAAAACCAGAAATGAGCTGGTAAAGGACAAGGATTATTATGGAAGAAGAAAAAGAAGATACTGAAAAAAAGCAAAGACACTGCAGTGGCTGACACATACCATATAAATCAGATCTAACCAAAAACAGTCATTAGGCAGATTTTTTAATTAAAAATCTTTTTAAATTATTTTTTCATTTATCTTCAGCTGCTAATGGCCAGGGCCCTAAGATGTCCATTCAATAGAAGTTAAACAAAATCCTCTAGTCCAGGGTTTTTATTTGTTTGTTTTTTACTTTTTAAACATTTTAAAACCCCTCCCCCCATTTTTGCTGTTTTTGTGTCCATTCGTTGGGCAAGTCTCTGTGTCTGTTTCCTGTCCTCTCCTCTCCTACTTCTCCTCCTGTCTTCCCCGGGATTCGATCCTGGAAACCTCCGATGTGGGAAAGAGGCGTCCTACCACCTGTGCCACCTTAGTTCCTGGTTTTTTGGTGCGTCTTGTCGTGGCTCTCCCCTGCGTCTCTCTCCTGTTACATCATCATCTTGCTGCTTGGTTCAGCGGGGCCTGGCGGCGCACCCACTCACGGGGCCTGACAGTGCACCCACGCGCCCTCTATATTTTTCTTTATTTTACCAGGAGGTCCCAGGGATCGAACCCAGGTCCCTCCACATGGGAAACGGACACCCAACCATTTGAGCCACATCCGCCCCCTGCTATGTCTCTTAAGGTTGACCAAAGATACCTAGAGTTACAGTCATTTCCCATACAGGATGGTCATATAATAAATCAGGCTTGGTTTATCACCAGCATTCTAAAAACCAGACCTAAGGAGAAAAATTAGGTCTGGCGAAACGTGCATGGTTTCTAATATAGCAAACGTTTAGCCTACCTTGACTATCACAAAATCAGGACAGCGAGAATATCTCATCCAGGATTTCTCAATAGTGGCATGATTGACATTTCAGATCAGATGATACTTATTTATTTATTTATTTATTTATTTCTCCCCACCCCCTCATTATTTGCTTTTGCTGTGTCTGTTCATTGTGTGCTCATCTTCCTTTTAGGAGGCACCAGGAACCAAACCCAGGACCTCCTGTGTGGGAGGGAGACGCCTAATCACTTGAGCCACCTCCACTCCCTGCTTTATTGTGTCTCTCATTATGTTTTCCTCCTTGTATCTCTTGTTGTGTCAGCTTGCCACACCAGCCTGTCGTGTCAGCTCGCTGTCTTGCTTGTCTTCTTTAAGAGACATGGGGAACTGATCCCAGGACCTCCCATGTGGTAGGCGAGAGCTCAAGTGCTTGAGCCACATCCACTTCCCCAGATGATTC
Source organism: Tolypeutes matacus (assembly GCA_026826555.1). Taxonomy (NCBI): domain Eukaryota; kingdom Metazoa; phylum Chordata; class Mammalia; order Cingulata; family Chlamyphoridae; genus Tolypeutes; species Tolypeutes matacus. The sequence goes on from JAKSZT010054305.1 coordinate 1,088,813, forward strand.
TTTGTGGTGCTGAGCAATGTAGGATGTTTACCAGCATCCCTGGTGTCTACCCCTAGAATGCCAGTAGCAGCCCCATCTTCCCAGTTGATTGGAGACAACCTATGATGTCTCCAGAGATATCTGAATGCCCTTTGCATGTAGGGTGCCAGATTAAATATTGCATAACACATACTAATACTAAAGAAATTACTCATTGTTTATCTGTAAATCAACTATAACTCAGCCTCCCATATTTTCATTTTCTAAATCTGGCAAAGCTGCCTGAGGGATAAAATTTTTCCTAATCTCCCATCCCCACACCCATTTGAGAACCACTGCTCTAATCCATAGGGAATAATGAGGAAAATTGTAGTGATATGGCAGGAAAGGTGATCAGATTTGCATGATGAGAAAACAATATAAAATGCCTGAGCCTTGTGTAGAGACAATACATTAAGATCTGATTTGAACACTTGTGCCGCCTTCTGAATAAGCAACTGAAAACTGGAGTCAAGATCTTGCCAGCCACATCCACCTTTGGGAAGACTATACTGACTGCCAAAGCTGTTGTAGCTCAAATGCGAGTCCTTGCCCAATGCGCACCAGAGAGTCAATTAAGTGACATCAGGATTTTGAGAAAAGAGAGTTTATTCAGCAAAGGTTAGCTTTGGAAGACAGGAGGGCAGTCTTCAAGTCTGTTTCCCTAAGTTGGAAATGCTCAGGATTTTTATGGGATTGAACAAAAAAGGAAGTGGGTTTGTGTCTTAGTTTGCCACAAGGCTGCCAATGCAAAGTACCAAAAATAGATTGGCTTTTATAATGGGAATTTTATTTAGTGTAAAAGCTTACAGTTCCAACGCCATGAAAAGTCCATATCAAGGCATGAGCGGAGATGCTTTCTCAGGAAAGTCAGCTACTGGTGATCCTGGTATCCTGCCCTGTGACAAGGCAAGATGGCAGCTGATCTCTGCCAAGGTGCCTCCTAAAGAAGACAGCAAGCTGATGTGACAAGCAGGTGCAGCAAGCTGACACAGCAAGAGACACAAAAAGAAAAGAACAAAGGGAGACACAACAAAGCAGCAAGGAGAAGTTTCCAGTGCCTCCTAAAGAAGACAGTAAGCTGACGTGACAGGCAAGTGCAGCAAGCTGACACAAGAAGATGACACAACAAGAGACGTGGGGAGGAAAAACATGAATGAGAGACACAACAAAGCAGGGAGCAGAGGTGACTTAAGTGATTAGAAACCTCTCTCCCACATCGGAGTTCCTGGGTTCAGATCCCAGTTCCTCCTAAAGAAACAAGGAAGACGAACAGACTCATCAAGTGAAAAACAACAAGGGAGTGGAAATAAATAAATTAATTAAATAAATCTTTGAAAAAAAACAAGCAAGACAATGAGCAGACAATGAGCAAAAAAACAAAATGAGGGAGGCGGCTGTGGCTCAGTCAGTGGGGCTCCCGTTTACCATATGGGAGGCCCCGGGTTCGGTTCCCGGGGCCTCCTGGTGAGGGCAAGCCCGCCCACACGGCGTGGTTGGCTGACCCGGCGAGCACAAGCAGCAAGGGGGGGATAAATGAATAAATAAAATAAAATTAAATTAAATTAAATTAAATTAAATTAAAAAATGAGCAGGGAGCAGATGTGGCTCAAGCAGCTGAGTCCTGAGTTCGGTTCCTGGTGCCTCCAAAAGAAAAAAAGAGCAGACAACAAGCAAACACAATGAGCAAACAGATGAGGAGGCCATCTCAGGGGGGCAGAAAAAAAAATTTAACATATATCAAGGCTATACTGAATATATCAGAGAGTAAGTGCCTAAAATACAATTAAGTGGGCTAAAACATATTTGTTAATTTATGATAGGTTACAAAGCTAAGTTAATAAAGGAAATGAGTCATTGTGCCCACTATTTCTTTTATTTTCCTGCTGAATCTAAATAATAGTCCTCTTTTTTTTTTTAGATGTTTATGTTAAAAAGGGGCTTTATTTGAATAGCCAATAAAAGTGACTTTAAAAAGAGTTAACATAAAGTTTTCCTCTGTCCTTAAATCTAATTCAGGAGTTTCCTAAAAAGAATGGCATACTTGAGTTCTGGGAGATCTGATACTTGAAATTCCTAATCCAGAATGTCTGAAGTGGAGTTCACCAGAACAATAGGTATTCTTATAAAATATTCCTCAGTTCCTAAGCCAATGGTCAAAAGAATGCAAAGAAACCTGGAGCCAGAAATGGATGCAATTTATTTTCCTTGCCTCTTCCTTAGCACTCTAGGTTTTCTCTCTCCCAGCATCCAGGGTTGGGAGCTGGGTTCAGGGCTGTCATTTATAGAACAAGAGCACAGCTGCCTCGGTTATCTCCCGGCTGCAGCTGTAACCACTGTGAGCTCCGTATCCGTTCCAGTCATAGGAGGAAAAGTCGCCACACTGCATGGGATTGCCCTCTGCGAAGAAGCCTCCTCCACCAATACAGTGCTGGCAAGCAGGAAGGAGAAAAGGCACAGTGGGAGGCATGCAGGCGGTGCCAAAGAGCTCTTAACACCCTGATCCTTTGGAATCTTAGGTCCTCATCCTACTTGGCTTTGCCAAATCCTTTGACCACATACCATTCCATCCCACAATATCTTTTCCTCCCTCAGGTTCTGAAATAATGCTCTCTCTCTTGACTTCCTTCTCGCTTTTCTTAGCATTCATTCTCAACACCCTCAGCTCGCCTCTATTCCTGTGCTCATCTCCCCAAGGCCCAGTCCACACCTCATCTCCCCGTTGTGACTCATCTTCCCCCATGATGACTAGCAGTATATACTGATGACTCCCAAATCTCTGATGCCAGCCCGGATGTTTCCTATGCTTGGTACTTCCATATCCAACTGCCACCTGGATATTTCCACCTAGATATCTCACAAGTATCTCAACTCCACTTGAGAAAACAAAACAAATTATCTCTTATTAATCCCAGACCTGTTCTTCATCCCGTCATCTGTCTTGATTAATTGCAAGCACCCAGTCACCTCCAAACCAAACCTTAAAATCATTTTAGTCTTCTTCACTTCCCACAATCCTCTGGTCATCAAGAGCTATTGATTCCATCGTCTCTGCATCTCTGGTTTCCATCCATGCTTATCCACCCTTATCAAGAACGCCCTAGTGCAGGTCCTTAGTATTTCACACCTGGACCTTTCCACCTTCCTCATAACTAGTCACCTTGTCCATGATTTCCCTGCTTTTGAATCCATGTCCTGTACACTGCTACCAGAGTGACCTTTGTAAAACCAGAGCTGATCAGGCCATTCCTCTGTTCAAACTTCTCTAATCATTTCCATCTCTCACAGCATAAACCCTGAATCCTTAACATAATATTAAAAAAAAAAAAAAAGTCTCTCCTGGCTCCTGTACATATTTCCAGCATCAGCTCCTCCCTTTATTCTTTTGCACCAAAATCATAAACCAGCTTGCTTCTTCTTTAATACACCATGCTCTCTCCGACACCAATGATTTTGAACGTGGTACTAATTTGTGCTGAAAATGCACTACTCCTTAGGGAAACATCTGCAAGACCTTGTAGTAGGTGATGGTTTCTTGGACTTCACACCCAAAGCACGTGCAACAAAAGAAAAAGTAGATAAATGGGACCTCCTCAAAATTCAACACTTTTGCACCTCACAGGACTTTGTCAGAAGGGTGAAAAGGCAACCAACTCAATGGGAGAAAATATTTGGAAATCACATATCCGATAAGGGTTTAATATCCAGGATATATAAAGAGATGTTACAGCTCAACAATAAAAAGACAAATGACCCAATTAAAAAATGGGCCAAAGACTTGAATAGACATTTCTCCGAAGAAGAAATACAAATGGCAAAAAAACACATGAAGAAATGCTCAACATAACTCATGATTAGGGAAATGCAAATCAAAACTACAATGAGATATCATTTCACACCTATCAGAATGGCCACTATTAAAAAGACAGAGAACTACAAGTGTTGGAGAGGATGTGGAGAGATAAGAACACTTCTTCACTGTTGGTGGGAATGCAGGATGGTACAACCACTATGGAGGACTGTTTGGCAGTTCCTAAAGAAGTTGAATATAGACTTGCCATGTGACCCTGCAATACCACTACTGGGTATATACCCAGAAGAACTGAGAGCAGTGACACCAACAGACATCTGCACACCGAGGTTCATAGCCACATTATTCATCATTGCCAAAACTTGGAAACAACCCAGGTGTCCATCAACAGATGAATGGATAAACAAACTGTGGTCTATTCACACGATGGAATATTATGCAGCTGTAAGAAGAAATGAAGTCATAAAGCATATGGCAACATGGATGAATCTGGAGGACATTATATTGAGTGAAGCAAGCCAGACACAAAAGGACAAATACTGTATGAATGCATTACTATGAACCAAATATAGTGTGTAATATATTGTTTGATTCACACACACACACACAAAAAAAAAAAAAAAAAAAAAATTTACATGTATCCATTACATTTAATTGAGAAATGTATATATTTGTTCATCTGTGTTTACTTCTTAGTTTTTATTGCTTATGTTTTCAATTATTAAATGTACAAAATAAAGTTAAAAAAAAAAATGCACTACTCTTCCAGTCGCTACCTTTGAACTCTATGTATCTTTGAAATTCAGCACAAATGTCACCTTCTAGATAATTGACTATATGCCACTAGCAGAGATAGCAGTTCCCTATGGGTTCCCAGAGCACCCTGTTTATATTCTATTATACTTCACACCACATGAGATTGTAAATATGCATTTATAACTCTGTCCCACTCAATACGAGCTCTTTAAGGAAAGAGAATGTGCCATCTTTGATCTCTAACTCCTAACACATAGAAAGTGTTCCATGTTCATATTTTAAAGGAAAGAATGCATGCAGACATTCTTAAATGCAAACATGCATTAACAGACACTGCAAAGAGCCGTGAAAGCCAGGGCAGGAATAGTTGTCTGTACACCCTCACCCCCAATCTTCTCTGTCTGAATCTGGGGGTCGTTCCATGAGAACACAGCTGCCTCATGCTGGCTGGAAGTGGACAAACTGATGGCTGAGGGGAACAAAAATGGGGCTGTGACTTCAAGGTCACTTTCAGGAACCAAAGGCCCATCTCTCAGGTGGTTTTGTGAGGGACGGGGGTCCTGAGTGAGTGCCCTTGCTCCTGATGGCTCTCACACCATCTCAACCCGCCCCCAGCTGGAAGATGTCCCTCAGAGACAGGCTCTAGTCACCACAGCTATAGCGCTCTCTCCTACAAGCCTGGAAAAAACAACATGATGCTTCTAGGAGCTAACATTAATATTGGGGAATATCTTCATGACCTCAAGACAGGGAAACACTTCTTAAACAATATAGTACTAACCATAAATGGAAACATTGCTAAGCTGGGCATAATTAAAACAAATTAGGGAAGCGGCTGTGGCTCAATCAGTGGGGCTCCCGTTTACCATATGGGAGGCCCTGGGTTCGGTTCCCGGGGCCTCCTGGTGAAGGCAAGCCCGCCCGCACGGCGTGGTTGGCTGACCCAGCGAGCACAAGCAGCAAGGGGGGATAAATGAATGGGTAAGTAAAATCTTTAAAAAAAAAAATAAATAAATAAAACAAATTATGCCCAGAAGACACTATCAGGAGAGTAAAAAAGGCACACACACGTGAACACGCCTCTTTGATCTCCCCATAGACTCACATGCTCAGTGTTGCAGCCAGTAACTTTCATCCCAGGACACAGGGCGTTGACTGCTTGCTCATTGTTAAACACCCTGAATTGGATGAATCCTGCAACAAATTCACCTAGAAAAGAAGAGGAAGAGAAAGGGCCGGAATAGTCAAGGGAATGAGAAACAGCTTCCCTTTGACCAGCCTAGGGCTTCCCTATGCCAAAATGTCAGGCTACAGTACCCCAGGCTGTGTGGGGACCCCCCTCTGTGGCCAGTGGCTGGTGCATCCTGGACCCAAATGTGGCCGAGATGAAACTTCTCCCCACCTCCAGAGAACACCGAGGCCAAAGTTTGGGCCACAAAGAGGACCCTTGCCTGCCTAAGGCTCATAGGAGAAATTAGACTCTGCAGACAGATCACCAAGACGCAATTCTCAGAAGTGGCCACATGTTTCTGTTTACGCACTTCTCATCCAGTTACCATGTGTGTTTCCCCTACAATCACCTGCTTTCATCAAAACACCAAATGCAAACCATAATGGCTTTGATTTTTCCTTCAAAGACTTAATTTCTGTGGCTTTATTATACTGAGATATTTCACCTCTTTTTAAGATAATTAATAGCTATCCTTCACAATAAAAATAAATTTTCTCACCATTTTGCTAGTTGTTCCTTCTTGTAAATATTAGCCACCCTTTTCCTTAACTAACACAAGAGACCACACAGGGTGTTGGTTAAGAGTTCAGGCTCTGAGGTCAGACCCCTGAGTGTGTCCTGGCTCTGCTGCTTTCCAGTCCTGTGACCATCAGCAAGTCCCTTCAACTCTCGTGCCTCAGTCTCCCCATCTGTAAAGTGGAAAACACTATTTCTCACTTCATAGTTTTCTCATGATTATATGATACAAAACCATGTCAAGCTCCTAGAAAAGAGCTCGGCACATTTCCAGTGTTCAGTAAACGTTATAATTATTTCTGTTGGTGTTTACTACCTCTCTCTAAGAGGGCAGGGAAGGACTGATGACAGGGCTTAGCAAACACTCACCCCGACCAAATGGTGAGTAATAAGATGCCGCTTTCTGGGCATCGCCAAAGTCATAGACCACAGGTATCACCGGGCCGTTGTCAGTCAAGCATGACCCTGATCTGTATTTCACTGGGTATTTCTGCAAGGACCCAAAATAGAGGTTATGTGAGGATGGCCAAGATGCTTCCAGAATCAGAGATGGAGGTGGGGGGATGGACATCCCTTTAACTTAGGCTGTCATTACTTGGAAACCAATCTTATTACAATTGACCCCCTTTTCCCCATGCTATGCCTCTCCAGGAGCCCCAAGCCCTTTGTCCCGCTCTCTCTCCTCCCCCTCTCCTCTCCCATAGGCCTCTTTCCCTGCGTGGCTCAGGGTTTCTGAGAGAGGCAGGACACAATTCACTGTGAACCAGAGGTAGGAGAATCAGCCATGCCCAGCTAGTGAGGCGAGACTGTAGAAAGCAGACTCACTCCCACCCCCAGACATTTCACTCTCTGTTCACCAGGGAAAGTGCCCCAGCCAGCAGCCCTGTGTACCTGGTACAGGCCGAACAGATTATGCCCCAGGTCCTGGAAGAAGCTAGTGTTGGTGCGGTACCTCAGCAGGGAGCTGTTCCTCCAAAGATGCAGTGGGGACTTGTTGGGCACATGCCAGATGCCCAGGTCCAGGGCCTGGATGTCGTAGTAGCCAGGGTTCTGGGGAGTGGAAGACACCAAGTCCAAAAATGGAGCCAACAGCTCTGGACTCCGGGTGGGCCGGTGACCCGCAGCACTCAGACCCCCCCTTCCAGCTGATGACCATTTTCCATCACCTACACCCAGGTCCATAGAAGGCCGTTTGGAAGAAGCTGTGACTTATAGACATGTGAGTATATCTGTCCTCTTCTTCATTCCTATCTCCACATGCCCATCTTCCAATCCACCTGTGACAGTTTGAATTTTGTGAATCCCAAAAAGCAAACGATTATGTTTTGAACTGGTCCATTCCTGTGGGTGTGAGACCCATTTGACTGGATTATGTCAATGGGGTTTGATTCGTGTTGAGTCTCTGCCCTCTTGGTGGGTCTAATATAAAGGGAGACACAGAGGGGGTTGGATGTGGCTCAGGTCGTTGGGCACTCACCTCCCGTGTGGGAGGTCCCGGGTTCAGTTCCCGGTGCCTCCTAGAGAAGGCAAGCAAACAATGAGCAGACAAGAGAACCATCTGGGGGAGAAGGCATAAATTGAAATAAATGAACAAAAGAATAAATAAAATCTTTTTTAAAAGGGCGGGCAGAAGACACAGAGAGATGGACAGATACAGGAAAAGGAAGCCACATGCTTGATCCTGCCATGTAAGAGAGGGGACTACAGGATCACTTAAGTACAAAGCCTCAAGAGGCTGGGCCCACAAAACAGCTCAAGAGGAGATAGTGAACCCAGAGTGGAAGGCTGAAACCTTGGCAGAGATCAGCAGCCATCCTGCTTCACCATGTGGCAACATGCCAGGGTCAACAGTAGCTGACTTTGGTGAGAAAGCACCTCTTATGGTGCCTTGAGTTGGACTTTTCACTGGCTTGGAACTTGCCTGAGTTTTTATCCCAAATAAATCCCCTTTATAAAAGCCAACACATTTCTGGTACTTTGCTCCGGCAACCCTGTGGCAAGATAAAACACCTCCCTTCTGCAGCTTGTGATCCAGTCACATGCAACTCCTTACTACTTCCCAAGTGGGGGGTGAGTGGCACCAACCTTGTAATCATCGCTTGTGGCCGCCTCTGCAGACCCGAAGGTGTTGTAATTGGCCCAGTTGCCGTCCCCCTCTGGGTAGTCTGCTCTGTTGCCCTGCTGACTGGACCAGCGATCACCCACCGTGCACTTCCCATACATGTTGTTCTCGTGCACACTAGCCACCAGCGTCCAGCCACCACCCCCAGTGGTCATGTCGCAGAAGGTCTGGTAGATGATGCCATTCTCATTGCGGAGGAAATACAGGCCATCTGCAGGAGAACCCAGCCCAGAGCCCCCCTGTCTGACAGCACATGGTCCATCTCAGGGCCCAGGGTCAGAAAAAAGGGCCTAGGAAGTCAAGAGGATGTCCTGAAAGCTCCTACATATAACCCCCTGGTGGGCAGCAATTCTCCATGGATCTCACATTTCTGCTCATCTCATGCCTTTGTTCCACACTATCTTTTCAAAAATGTTTGTGTAGTGAACAGCCTTGGAACATAGAGACTGGGTTTCCCTCTAGATAGGGAACCCCTTGGGCCAGAAGAGACCTGAAATCCCTACCCAGCCACATCTCAACTCTACAGCATGGGGCAGTCTCTGTGCATCTCAGAGGAAAGGGCAGGCATGGTTATCACCCATTAGAAAAGATTTCATTTCCCTCAGCTCAGAGTGCCTTTCCTATACACAACCCTGGAGGAGAATGGCTCCACCACAGCACCATGTGGCAACCACTTGGGACACACAGGCAAGACTTAACCATAGCTGACCTAAGCCTTAAAAGAATGCACGTGACCCCGAGCTGCTACGAGATCATTTCTCACACACCTCCCTATTTTCCAGGGAGGTTGTCGTGAGAGTTCTCATTACCTCCAATGTTCCGATGAGGTATGAGGCTATAAAACTGCTTACCTACAGCATGGACCGGTTCCTCAGCAACAGAGCACCCCACCACCCGTGTTGCCTTGTCATCTGGCCCCTTTTGTTTCTGTGTCACCCTGCTGGACATGGGATGTGGGAAGCTGGCACTAAGCTGATCTTGATTTAGCCATCTATGTAATTAGTAATAAACTGCCTGAATCTAAAAAAGACTTGATGTCTCTTTACCAGCTGGATTTGTTAGCCTGACAAATCCACTAACACGTGCAGATGTCACCTGGCCCCCTTCACATCACCTTGTAGGAATTGGGAGTCTAGGAGCTAGCACAAGAAAATGCTGATTCTCTGGCTACTGCTATTGCTGTGAGTAATAAAGTTCTTTGTCTTCAACCAAGCAGTCTCGCGTCTTCTGCCAGCATCCATGAACCTGTGGCAGGCTGACTTGTTACTTCTAAGTAGGGTAAAATCTCAGAGCCTTCACAGTTCTTGACTCCACCCAAACCATGACCAGAAACACTGCATTCTCCCTGTGTTCAGAAAATAGTCTCTGCTGTGACCAGAGTGGGACACAAAATCCTCACAATTCCCAGTGACACCTCCTTGGGTGGGAGCTGGGGCCAGAGGAGACATAACGGTGGATTCATTTCTCATGATTTCCATAACTAGGGACAGCTTAGCTACAAAGCGGCTTCAAGAAAAAATCACCGGGTTGATTCATTACTCACCATCTGCACTGTGGACTCTTTCCTTGATTTCTTTGCAGCTTCTAGGCAGTAATAAAATTTCAGAAGCACAGGTTTTGTTCTCCTGGAATATCTCAAGAGAATGGAATCCTGCTAGGAGATATGAGAATAGTCCTCATGAATAGTCTGCAGCTGATACCATCGTTCCTGTCCCTCAGTTCCCACCCCCTGCCCACTGCATCAGTTCATCTTTGCTTATGCTGTGAGGCCCCAAGATGTCAGGGATTCTCTCTGCTGAGACTATGTGACCCCATCTCTAATACAGGCTTAACACCTGAATTCTTCCACTCAACTACCTGGAATCAAATCCCTACCATGTGGACTACCTAGACCCTAGGCGTTCAAGGACAATATGACATATTCTTTCAAGAGGACTCCAGTGAAAATCCCAGGCAACCCTTGATGCCAGAGCTTCTTGGGCAAACACTTAACATCTCTGATCCTCTCTTTCTTCATCTTTAAAATGTCACTGGTAAATTCCTCCTGCCCACGGAGAGCCAATGAGATGATATATGTGAAGGTGATTTTTCATCCATAATAACATTGAAAAGCATCATTATTATGTGTTTTATAGGAATGGAGTTAGGAGGATGGGGACAAGAGGAGGATATTCCCTAGACAGGACACTGACCACACAGAGCCCTCTGGAGACCCCGAGGCCAAGGCCCCGGGAGCAGGAGAGGCTGGGAGGAGATGCAGCCCTCACCGCCCCACCCCTGAGCCCCTCGCAGCCACACACAGGCACAGAGCAGGGCCAGGGCTTGGGACCACCACCCACACTGCTCCAGCCCAGACCTGGGGGAGCCAGGCACCAGCAGCACGCAGTCCGCCTCTCAAGTCTGCTGCAAAGCCTGGTCTCTGTTCACCTCAGCGACGCCCCTCTGGCCCAGCAGCTCAGAAAGAGCCCTGCCCGGCTCTATTCCTTGCACTCCACGGACCAGCAGGGCGAGGCGAAGGGGGCACCTGAGTGATTTACCTGCACTCCACCCTCTGGTGGCCACAGAGAGGAACAGCAGGAAGCAGAGTCTGGCCATTGTCGTCTAAGGAGAAACAAGACGCACAGGGTCACTAGCTGAACCATCCCTTCCTTCCTAACCTTTCTGAGTCAGGAAACCCCAAATTGAAAGTGATGAGGTTCTGCGAATTCTGGAACCTTCCAGCACAGCCTTGAACCCTGTCCGGGGCCAAGGGGCCAAGGACTCCTTTCCCTGAAACTCTCAATCCCCAAGACCAGACCTGAGCTGGCATCAGGGTCCCAAACACAAGGTCCTTATCTCAGAAACACCTTCCTCACCTGCACTGAGAGCTCCCTCCTTCTCTCCTCACAGATGCCAGAGCTGAGAGATTCCTGGCAGCTGGGGACTCAGAGCTTTCCTCTGCAGAGGCTCCTGATGAGCCCTTTATGGGGAGAGCCCTGCCCAGCAGGGCCCGCCCACCCCAGGCTGGATGGAAATGAGAAGGCGGTGTGAGTGGCCAGTGGCCGGAGGAGCCTGGGGCTGTGTTCCAGGTCACACAGGTGGCACTGGCCACCCAAGGGAGGGGGAGATCTGGCCTGGTCAGGACGGGCTTCCTGCACAAACATGAGCACAGTTTCTCCTGATAGGACATAGCTTACAGTTCGTCTAGTCCAGCCCTGCTCCCTGAATCCTATCACCCCACAAGCGACCCCCAAGGCGCGCTTCTAGACTCTCCCTAAACTTCTCTGTGAAGCTTTCCCTAATGCCCCCATCCCAGGCACAGTGGATGGCTTCCTCCTAGGTCCTACTGTCCATCTCCAACACCAATTATTACTATGTCCTTGCACTATAATTTCACAACTTTATTAACTTCTTTTTATTTTTAAAGAAGCTTTAGATTACATAAATGCTACATAAGAAATGTAGGGGATTCCCATATGCCCCAAACCCTTCCCCGCCCACACTTTCCCACATTAACCACATCCCTCATTAGTGTGGTACATTTGTTACAATTGATGAACACATATGGAGCATTGCTACTAACCACGGACTATAGTTTACATTATGGTTTACACTTTGCCCCACACAGTGTAAAACATTCTGTTTTGACAGAATGTGTAATGGCCTGTATCAGTCATTACAATGCCCTGCAGGACAATTCCAGTGTCCCCAAAATGCCCCCATATTACACCCATTCTTCCCTCTCCCTCCCTCAGAACCTCTGGTGGCCACTGCCTTTATACTTTATTAACTTTTTGTTTAGAACTAATTTAAAATTTACAAAACATTGCAAAAAAAATTTTTAATAGTGCCAAAACATACACATATCCTTTATCTAGACTCACCTATTGCTAATATTATACTCCATTTGCTCTATCATTTATGCTCTCTCTATACGCACACACACACATATTATTTCTGAACCAACTGAGGGTAAGTTGTATACCCCTTACCTGAAATTCTTAAGTATGTATTTTCTAATAATGCAGATATGGTATATATAACCACAGTACAATTATCAACTTCCTATCACTAATCTTTTTTTCAACATGACTGACATACCTCCCGAGAATATACCAGCCCAGCCGTCATTCTGAGTTGGCATCAATGACACTGAAATTTCTCCCTTGTTGGGAGACTTCTAGACCCCTTTGAAGTCCATAAGCCCCAGGGGAAGCCTTATATGTGCTAGCAAGGTTTCTCCATCCCACACCCACCACCACCCACCATGGCCCCTGTCAGCGCTGGCTGCTCCTGAGGCCCCTGCTGACCACTGAACCATCACATCCAGCTGCCCTGCTGCCCTGATGCCAGGCCTGCTCTCTGGGACTGGCACTGCTGGGTCCCACTCCCAGGCCTCCAGCACCTGTCACATTGCCACCCAAGGTGTGGCAGCCTCTCACCTTGTTCAGTGCTGAAGAAGGGAACCACCCTCCTCTTTGATGATGGTACCAAGGCAGGACTTGTCTCCGGGTGCCATAGTGACCTCGGCTCTTTACGTTTTCCTTGCAACCCCCTCTCCTATGGACCCCAGACAGGAGTCCAAGGACAGGAGGCTAGAGGACAAACCCCAAGGCTACCGTACTATTCTCCAATTGACGCTTCTCTTAGAACCCTGAGGCACAAATATTGGGAGGATGGGTGAGTTCCTGATGAGGACGTTTACGAGTCCCTTTATTTGAGTATTTATACAGGTGTTTGCTTAATTCCTCTCTCCTCCTCTGTGAGGGCAGGGACTGTGTGCGGGCTTCTCCACTGTATCTCCAGGGCCACATAGCTGGCACATAGCAGGTCCTCAACGTGCATTAGTGGAAAGAAAGAATTGACTCCAGCTGGTACTAAAAGATATGCTTGAATGCTACCACTGATGTCCAACACTGAATCTAAAATTGTTTACTCTGTGCCATATTTTCCCAATCAAATACTCAGTGAAAGTGCTCATACACACAGCAGCCTGGTGTTGGGGGAAACAAAGGAGAACATGTGCTGTCCTGTTTGGGGCAAAGCAGGCCACCGAAAGACAATGCAGCCACAGGCAGGTGGATGAAAAGAGCAGATGAGAGCCAAGGCACTGGCTGCCGTGCAGATCCACACAGGAGAAACATAAGTCCCCTTGGGACACTTCAGTCATATATGGAACGAGGAGGTAAGATTTCCCACAGCCCTGGATCTTGTGCCATTCTTCTCGGAGAGTCAAGGAAAACATGGCTCCAGGAGCCTGGAAGAAGGGGGACATTATGCTTAGATTACATATTTATCTATGTTTATTATCCACTACTTACATTTCTTTGCAAATTCCAGAAACTCTCTTTTTTTTTATTTTTCAACATATCTGGAGTTAATTTTCACATTTGATGTGAGGTGAAGATCTAAACTAATTTCTTTTCAACTTGCAAATTTCTTTTCCCAACATTATTTATGGAATGTTTTCAGCAACACTGAATGTCTTCGTTAGACATTAAATGCATTCTTACTTTGGATCAATTCATCTATTTTCTCACTAGTACTATACTGTTTAAATTACTATAGCCTAATAATATATTTTGAAACCAAGAAAGGCTAAAACCCACATTCACACGTATACATTTTTCTGTTATTAAATGTTTATTTGCTATTCTCCCCTGTATATTTATTTCAGACCAATTTTTAAATCAGTGAAAAAATTCCTCTTTTGCTTATCATTCAAAGATAATTCCTATTAACTTCCAATTATTTATATATAAGTTGAGAAACAGAAAGAAAACATATCTTGAGATATTTGTTTATTGACTTTCACAAAAATATTAAGCATTACCTTTGAAAAGATTTTTAATCCCCAAATATGCATTTACATAAACTTGTAGTATTTTGCTTAACTGCCTTCCATTGTTGAACAATTAAGCTATTTCCAGTTTTTCAGTATAATAAATAACACTACACTAAACACTTCTCTTTTTTTTTAGGTACCGGGGGTCAGGGATTGAACCTGGGACCTCATATGTGGGAAGCCAATGTGGCTCAGTGATTGAGTGCCAGCTTCTCTGAGTTGGTTTTTTGTTTGTTTTGCTTCTGTTTGTTTTTTGTTTTTTCAGGAGGTGCCAGGGACCCGAACCCGAGACCTCCCGTGTGGGAGGCAGGAGCTCAACTGCTTGAGCCACTGCTTCCTAAACCTTCTTGTATGCATATCCTTATCTACATCTCTAATTATTTCCTCGACATAAATTCCTGTAAGTGACATTTCTTGTTAATATGGTATTTTTGAAGCTTATCTATATGTTCTTCCTGATAACTTGTACTAATTTGTATTTCCATCAGTAGTTAATAAAAGAGTCCATTTCCTGAACCCTGACTAGAGCTAATGTATCAACAAGGATAATATTTGGCTGCAAATAGGGGGAAATCCTATCATAGAAGCTTGAATAGGTGAGGGGATTATTCATCATAAAACAAAAATTCCAGGAGCAGGCAGTTGAAGACAAGTGTGGACACAACTATATCAAGAAGGTACTTGGCTTCTTTGATCTTCCTGCTTCAGTGACGCAGGATGCCTACTGTTCCTCCAGGCATCACATCTGTATTCCAATGGGCAATAAGGAGAAAGAGTGAAAGGCAAAGAGCAGGTAGATTTCTTCTCACTAGAACTTGTTACATGGCCATTCCTAGATGCAAGGAAGATTGGGAATTTGAATATTTTACTACCAGCGTTAGAAAACAGCAAGGAGAAAATGAGATTGGAATGGTGAGCTAAGTCTACTTCTAGAAACTTTGATTTATCATTTTCATTTTTTGCCAATTTGAAATGCCAAAAAAAAACTTTTAATTTGCATTTCTGTGATTATTAATTATTATTGAACAGTGGTAACTTTGGGCGTTTTGATCAGAGTTGCATTAAACCTAGAAAATAATTTAAGAGCAATGGTTATTTTCAAACATACTCTAACCTGAAACTTGGTTTTTCTTTCCATTTGTTTAATCTCCATTTATAACCCCTTTTCTTTATGTAGTTTACAGCTTATTATTTCCTTATGTGTCTTTTCCCCCATTAGATAGCTCATCTTGGACAGCAATTCTTTTCTTTAATAAGGGCTGGATAGTAAGAGTTTTAGACATTATGGCCACATAGTCTCTATTGCATAGTCCTCTGTGGTTTTTCTTTCTGTATTTGCTTGTTTGCTTGTTTTTCACATTCGTGAAAAATATGAAACCATTCTTAGCTCATTGGCCATACAAAATCAGACCATTGGCCATAGTTTGCCAATCCCTGATCTTGAAGACATAAGACTTTGGTGCTATTCCCCTCTGTCCTTCCCCCTTCCTGCTCCCTCCCGGACTCTATCACATGACCTGGCCTGCAGTAGAATCTCAGTGTAAGATTGTTAAATGAATGAATCTGATCTCTGCAAGAAGACCTCAAGTGAAAGTAAATTATTTTCATCCCAAGGCTAATTATACCACTTGGGATCTCTTTGATTATAAAAATAAATTTTGCCCTAAATATCTTCTCCATTAGTAATAATTCAATTGTCTAGTATGAGAAATGCAAAATTCCCAGGAGACACCGACATCTGCTGACCAGGCCGTTTGAACCATGTGCCACATCAGTGCATTTGGAGAGCATTCCCCTGGAAGTTAGATGGGGTTGGGGAGACAGGGCGGTGGAGCATCACGTGACCTGTCATTCGACAGGCACCTTGGTCTCCGGGGACCGTTAGACCAGTGCAAAAAGAAGGAGGGCAGGGTAGACAGGCGTCCCCTTCACCATGAGCCTGACCTACCCAGTTCATCACCCCAGCTCTGCCCAAAGCCCTGGAGGGAAGAGACGGCCCCTTTGAAATAGCTCAGTTTTCTCAGAGGTAAAATCGGGATCATAATTCAAGTCCACAAATTCTTATCCAAAACTCTTAGCACCAACTGAGTTTTAGAATTCAAAAATGTGGGAAGTGGCTGTGGATCAATCAGTGGGCTCCCGTTTACCATATGGGAGGCCCCGGGTTCGGTTCCCGGGGCCTCCTGGTGAAGGCAAGCCTGCCCGCACGGCGTGGTTAGCTGACCCAGCGAGCACAAGCAGCAAGGGGGGGATAAATGAATAAATAAAAATAAAATCTTTAAAAATATATTAAAAAAAAAAGAATTCAAAAATGTAAGGATTTTTCAAAGAAATGTGTTGAACACATCATATATTTCCTAGCATCCCCAGCAGGTCCTAGGGCAGCCCTCATCATCAAACACATCCCTGGCATTACAGCAAAACATCTGATAAAACTCTAAAGACTGGGAAGCGACTGTGGCTCAATCGATAGGGCTCCCGTTTACCATGTGGGAGGCCCTGGGTTCGGTTCCCGGGGCCTCCTGGTGAAGGCAAGCCCGCCCACACGGCATGGTTGGCTGACCCAGAGAGCACAAGCAGCAAGGGGGGGATAAATGAATAAATAAATAAAATCTTTAAAAAAAAAAACTCTAAAGACTGTAAATAGTTCCATGTCAGTTCAGAGCAGGTATGGTCAGGTTTTTTAACCTTTTATTACATATAATCTACATAAAAATAAGAACACAAATCGAAAGGACAATTTTCTGTATGTGGGTTATAGAAAATCAATGTATTTTGACATCCTTTTAGCCAGCACCCAGATCAAGAAACAGGACGTGACCAGCCACCCAGTAATCCCTCCGTTCTAATCACAAAGTTTCAGCATCTTCCCTCAGCCCCCCACCCCTGCTCCAAAAAGTAGCCACAATTTACTTCAGGTTTTGACACAGAGCAAATTTTATTTTGTTTTATAAATTCAAGATTTCAGAGCTTTTGGGGTTTTGGAATTGTGGATAAAAATATAGGTTAAAATTCAGCATTAAAGCATGCAAATAAACTTTAGTTAAATATTTTTTTATTACTAAGTGGGCTTTCAATATCACCCCCGTATTATTGATTTATTTATCCATGACAATAACTGAGAAAGCTGACTTGTTTTACTAAATTACAGTGTGTGCCCCAAAATTCAAGAAACAGGTCCAATCCCATTTCCCCTAACAAGAATCTCCATGAAAGTTTTATTCCACCTCTAATTTTAGCCATTTGACCTAATGGTTGGTTGGACTGGGAAGAGGAACATTGAGAAAAATATTCCTGCCTGCCTCTGTCTAATTGTCTCAGCTCAGACTGGTCACTTAATTTCTCTAGGCATCATTAGAGAAATAGAGATAATCACGTCTGTTTAATAGGGGTTTGATGAAAACCAAAGAGAGAGGAGGAAAATGCAAGTGTGAGCCACTCCCACGGGGAGTACAAGGATTCAGTAGTGTTCTCCCGGCTACCCCAGGAATGTTTGCTACTGTTACCCAAATCAGGCTGAATTTGGGCGTTCCATTTTCAGCTTTTACTCCAAGTAGGAAGAGACTTTTTTCAACCAAAGATCCTTAAAATCCATCCCATCTGCACAGCAGAGCCCGCAGCCACCAGCAAAGGGCCTTAATCCAGAATTTGAGGCTAGATGGACAGAGCCAAAGCACCGATTCCTGCGGTAACAAGTAAGGAAGACTCAGATTCACGAGGGTGTTCTGAACAGACACACAGCAAAGACCAATACCCAATAAGAAAGCTGGAAGCCAGAGGTGGACCAAGACAGTGGAGCTAAGTGGTTAGTAAAGCAAATTCTTGCCATCCCCTTAAGGAAGCTCCATTTCCTTCCGGCACAAAAGGAAGCTATTCATGCATCTCACAGGGCTATTGTGAGGATCAATTGGGTTGGCTTATGTGTAGCATCTTGTAAACTAGAAAGCATTGCACAAACACTAGATAACATTAATTTCTTTGGAATTGTGGAACATACCACCTGCTTCCTAGTTCCTGCTGCCAGATAGTGTGGCATCAATGGAGAGCCTCAGCCAATGCAAACTCACCTGAATGTGCCCTTTTGTGTCAGACAGGAGGGAGAAGAGGGAGGGAGGGAGAGGACACAGATGAGAAGTTGGATCTGGAGAGGTTCCCCACTGGACTATGACCTCTTTTGCAGTACAAAACCACCCTATTTCCAGGAACCACTTATGTTTGTTAATCAATGCCAGACCCTTTCTGAGAATTGGGTTTTGAGTAAAATATTTCAGTACCTCTCTGGTAATGAGAATTTTTAAACCACACTTTAAATTACAACTAGGGAAGCGGATGTGGCTCAAGCAATTGGGCTCCTGCCTACCACATTGGAGGTCCATGGTTTGGTTCCCAGTGCCTCCTAAAGAAGACAGCGAGCTGACACAACAGGTAGGCACAACGAGCTGATGCAACAATATGACACAACAAGAGACACAAGAAGAATATCATAATGAAAGACACAACAGAGCAGGGAATGGAATTGGCTCTGGTGATTAGGCGCCTCCTTCCCACATCAGAGGTCCCGAGGTCAGTTACCAGTTGCCTCCTAAAGAAACAAGGAAGATGAACGGACATAGCAAGTGCAAACAACGAGGGGGTGGGGAGAAATAAATTATAACTAATGTAACTTATGGATTAGAGTTAACAGTAACATTGTAATATTTTTGCAGCAATGACAGATATTATATCAATTCTAAAGGGCAACAATAGGGGGTATAAGGAGTATGGGACTTTTTCTTTTGGAATAAGGAAAACATTCTAAAATTGACTGAGGTGATGACAGTGCAACTCTGTGATGAAAATGAGAGCCACTGAGTGTACACTTGCACAGGATTGGTTGCACAAGGCATGGGACCCTATAACATAAGAACCCCATGGTGGATGATGGACTGTGGTTAACAGGACAAATGAGAACATTCTTTCATGAACTATAACAAATATATAATACTAAGACAGGGATTAATAATTAGGTAGGTTGGGGAAAATACACCAAATGTAAGATATGGGCTATAGTTAGTAGTAATATTTTGACGATGCTCTTTCATAGTTTGTTACAAATGTCTCACAAGAATGCAAGGTGTTGGTGGTAGGGTGATATGTGGGACCCCTGTATGATGATATGCATGTTTATTTTGTAAGTTCACAACTTTTACTATACACTTATTGTTCATGTATGTTCACGTATGAATGATACACTTCAATAAAATTTTTTAAAAATCAGCAAGAAAAAAAGCTGAGCAGAGATAGCAGCACTTGATCACTGTGGGGAAGCCAGACTTCACAGAATTAGTTCCAGCAAGTCATTGAACAAGCCAGCAAACCAAACAGAGCAAGAACAAAGGGAGAGGGGTGAAATTAGGGGGAAAAAAATAGTTCTCAAAATTAAAGTGTTTTTAAAACTGCATAAACAATACAAATAAATTCAGCTGAAATATGCATTTAAGTTTTACAAATTTATATTTACAATTACATATTTTCACACCCCAATATTTTATTTATGGACAAAAATTTGGCAACCTAATTGGTATACTGATTTACACAGATGGCTCAGATAATTCAGGTCAAGAAAAGAGAATACATGCATTTCTCTTGGACCAAGAATCTCTATAAAATGTATTCGCTGCCTAATTTGTGCCATTCCACACAGTAGCTGGTACAGGAGGAAAAGAAATGGGCTTGTAGTAGGAATCTTGAGTTACAATTACATCCCCACACTAATTTGCTGTGACAATTCAGTCCTCTCTGGGCCTCTGAGTTCTCATCTGTTAAATGAAGATAATAATTCAACCTTATAAGGGTTTTGTTAAAAAATGTATGTGAGATTGCAACCCTCCCAATCAGGCACAGAGCGATTCGACAGTAAGCACCCCACCTGCCATGCTGAGGAAGGCTCATTGGGGTAAATGCCAAGCAGCACAGCAAATGGGGAACCGGTTTTACATTTGTTCTGCACCTAGTAAGATTCGTCTCACCAAAAGGTCCCTAAAATGCCTTTCATTTGTCCAAGACAGCCCAGAATACAGAAACAGCACAGTCCGACACTGATTCCCGCAGAGAGACTTTGAAGACCCAGAACCTTGGGTTCGAAAGCCAGAATGAAGGCACCATGCAGCATTGCCTAGGGTTACGGAGCAGAGAAAATCCAGGATTCTGAGAGAAGGCTGAACAAGCACACAGCCGAGCCTAAGGCTCAGTCACAAGCAGCCTGACGCAACAGGTGGTAGGTCCAGCCCACCAGCTGGCAATGCCTCCCCAGGGCCAGACGCTGGGGGCGTTGAACTTTGGCTCTCAGTGACCTTGGGTCCTTTGCTTAACCTGTCCATCCTGCAGGTAAAGGGATAATAATATTACCTACCTCATGGGGGATGGATGTGGCTCAAATGGTGTCTGTCTCCCATATAGAGGGACCCGGGTTCAATCCCTGGGACCTCCCGGTAAAAAAAAAAAAAAAAAAAAAAAAAATTTACGTACCTCAGTTCATGCTGGTTTGGACATCAAAGATGAAGCACAAATGCATGAAGCAGTAAAAACACTGCCTGGCACATAAGTACCAGCCATTATTATCCTTATTATCATCCCAGTGTTTAACACTTTTCAGACAATTTCGTTATAAGCACCTGTCAATGATTTATTAAAACTGGCATGCAAGGGGAAAGTTTTACTAAAACTGAGTAGCCAGTACAAAAATTTCTTTTCAGTAGAGACAAAGTACAGGAAAAGAGAATGCTCAGATAATCATTGTTAGAAAAGATAACATACACCAAAAAAAAAAAAAAGGAATGTCTGGTTAAAAGTCACTAGGTTCTTAACTGACAGCTGACAGGCAACTGGGGAGAAGGAAGACAGTTTCCTAAAATAAGTTTTAATCCCATTAAAGCTCATCAGGAAAATAAGTATTTTATCAGGAATGCTCATTTCTCCCAAAGGAAGTTGCAAATTATATCACCCAAAAAAAGTTCTGTTCCAGACCAGGTGTGGGACACGTTTTATTTTGCCCAGTGCCTGGGGCAAGAGCACTTGGGGCACCCCAAGGATCCAGGCCAAAACCCCACTGTGGCTGCTCACTGATCCTACCACAGTCCTGACAGTGTTGCATGTCAATAATTTACTTTAATATGTGAGCCTCGATGGGGGACGGATGTGGCTCAACTGGTTGGGCGTCCGTCTCCCATATGGAGGGACCCGGGTTCGATCCCCGGGACCTCCCGGTAAAAAAAAAAAAAAAAAAAAAAAAAAAAAAAATATGTGAGCCTCGAGAGTATGACATGTGTGTTAGCTTTAATCTACAACTAGAGGTAGTTGGTTGACACTTGCAATGCCATAATCAAGGGTGATAGGTTCATACTGAAAGACCCGAATCAGAAGTCCACACTCTGTTGCAAAACAAAGGCTTCCACAAGAGCTTCAACTATCCTTCTCGAAATCTACCCCTAGTGGAGTCTTTAGTTGGTAGGTGAGATGACAGCCATAATGTTTTCTTTGGTGAAAGGAGTGCTGTTCCAGCTAGCAGGAGGACTAGAAATCCTGCACAGGCCTCTGTCCTGGGTATGACAATCTGGTGAGTCTAGTGGCTACCACTTGGTTGTGGCACCTTTGGCCTGGGACTCTCTGGGTTTCATCGCTTCATGTGGGGTTCTGATCCTGATCCTGATCCATCTACAAGGAATGCTTAGTCCTTGTGGCAGTTTGATATCATTGATGAATTCCAGAAATAAATACTGATTATGTTTGTAAACTGGTCTGTCGGAGGTTTCACTTTTACTTGATTAAATAATTACGGGGGGGGGGCGGATGTGGCTCAAATGGTTGGGCGTCCGTCTGCCATATGGAGGGACCTGGGTTCAATCCCCGGGGCCTCCTGGTAAAATAAAATAAATAAATAAATAATAAATAATAAAAATAATTACAGGGGGTGGATGTGGCTCAAATGGTTGGGCGTCCGTCTGCCATATGGAGGGACCTGGGTTCGATCCCTGGGACCTCCCGGTAAAATAAAAAATATATATATAGAAGGTGCATGGGCTGCCA
This sequence comes from Tolypeutes matacus, assembly GCA_026826555.1. Taxonomy (NCBI): domain Eukaryota; kingdom Metazoa; phylum Chordata; class Mammalia; order Cingulata; family Chlamyphoridae; genus Tolypeutes; species Tolypeutes matacus. The sequence goes on from JAKSZT010054305.1 coordinate 1,111,155, forward strand.
GGCTTTGTGTGCCGGTGAGCTGCCAGGCCCCAGGAGCCATGCAGCAGGATGATGACGTAACAGGAGAGAGACGCAGGGGAGAGACAAGACGAGATGCTCCGAAAGCTCCAAAAACCAGGAACCGAGGTGGCGCAGGTGACAGAACACCTCTCTCCTACATCGGAGGTCTCCAGGATCGAATCCTGGTGAAGACTGGAGGAGGAGGATGAGAAGAGATGGCAGGAAACAGACACAGAGAATTGCCCAGCAAATGGACGCAAAACAGCAAATGGGGAAGGGGGCGTTTAAAATGGATAAAGTAAATAAATAAATCTTAAAAAATAATAATAATAATAATAATTACACCTCAGTAGGATCTCATAGAACACAGAGGGGCTTCTGAGGGCTCTGGAGACACCCAGGTCCTATATAAGGGGGGATAGCTCCAGAGATTGATGCCTTATCAGTGGGCTGTACTTTGGAATCTGTGCTCCTGAGAGTGACAGAGTTGGACTCAAACAAGTCTTCCCTGCACAGGGTCCATCAGTCCCTTCTATCCAAACCTATATGTGATGCTGGAGTTTGTAGGTGTACTTCCAGAGATTGGAGCCTCTGGCCTGCTGCAACTCCTACTAGGAGCTGTAACTCCTACTCTACAGCTCAATGGACTCACCCTGATGGACAATGGCCATCCCAGGGAATTGAGAGAGCCTGCAGCTGCAGGCAGGATAATCCCATCCACCGTATCCATGGGATATAAGCCCCCTCTCACTTGGAGGTGGAGTGGACATCACCATCCCAGACTCCTCAGGATTGGGGGAAGAGCTATGGACTAGAGTGGACTTAATGGTATTCTGCTGTAGACATACTGTGATTCAAGCAATGGAAGAAATTACAACAGTGAGGTGGAGCCAGTGGCCACTGGACACTTTCGGGGAAAAGCAGTTGTAATACTGGGGCTTTTTCAGGACTTGGGAATTATCCTGAGTGACATTACAACAACAGATATAACATGCAGATCTGTGTGGGAGAGAGTGTGGTCTACAATATGAACTAAAAGCCCCAGGATGTGTATATCCATTGCAGGTGATGTGCCACACGAATGAAAGATGTTTATGTGGGAGGTTGTGGGAGGTTGTGGGAGGTTGTGGGAGGTGGGGAACATGGGAATCCCTGTAATTTTTGTGTAACGTTTATGTAATCTAAGCATCTTTTAAAATATGTAAAAAAAATACATATAACATTTATGTAAGCAAATGCACATATATGTATATATATTTATATATAATTTTACAAATAAAAAAAGAAAGAAAATAAACAAATGAAAATGAATAAATATGTTATTAAATCAAAAAAAAAATCTAGGTAAAAGTTCAGCTATAAAGCATTATACAAATCCAGTTATTACCACGTTAAGCATGAACAATTACACTACCCTTTCCCTAACTAATCTCCCTTTCTTCAACCTCTCCCTCCGCCATATACCCTCCTCTCATCAGCAAATTATTCTTCTTCAAGCACTTTTTTTCCAAATCACTCTCAAGATTAACCTTCAGTAGCTCCCCTTTGCCTACTCAGTTAAGTCTAAACTCAAAACAAGAGAACCTTCAATCACTTGGCTTCTGCTTCCCTCTGATAGCCATAAACACCCCACCCCCACCCCCAACAGGTCCTAGGGGAAGTCCAAGGCCAAGCTGGTAGGTACACTGGCCAGCAGGGGTGAAAGTTCCCAGGGGCAAGTTACCTTAGACAAAATTTACCCAGAGGAGTCAGATGCAACAGAATAAAGGGCAAGTTCAATAGACAAGGCAGGGAGCCAGAAGTCAGAGCTTCAGAGCCAGCATCAGTGTCAGATTTAGGGGCTAGGTGAGGACATACACCATGTGTTTTAATCAGGATGGGCTCGGTTAGGCTGCCCCTACAACTTCAAAGTTCCAGCGACTTAACATGACAAAAGTTTGTTGCTTGCTAATGCAAAGTCTGCTGCAGGTTCCAGGGTAATTGTCTTCCATGGAGCAGGTCAGTAATCTCACCATGAGGCCTTCTCAGTTGTAGATGAGGATGACACATCTGGAGGATCATGCAGGGTTTTCTTTGCCTCAGCCTAGAAGTAAATTTATGTCACTTTTGTTCACATCCCACTGTCCAGACTTAGTCAAATGGCCTCACCTAATTGCTAGAGGACTGGTAAATGTGGCCGTGGTATAAAGAATCCAAAGATGTCACCCGCAATCTCTCTCCTCTCACCCATGACACTTCTCCCATCAAGAGATGGAGTCTGGGGAGCAGGTGGAGCTCAGTGGTTGAGTACCTGCTTCCCGTGTATGAGGTCCTGGGTTCAATCCCCAGTACCGCCTAAAAAATAATAGATAGATAGATAGATAGATAGATAGATAGATAGATAGATAGATA